>JAOXNG010000031.1:43121794-43139026 GCA_028566535.1 Scolopax minor
GCTTTGATAGGCATGAGGATGATGTGGGCAATGTAGGAGCCAGCCTCCCAGTGTCAGGATTGTCTGGTGATTAAAAATGACAGGGGTGTGGGTTTCAGGATGGTCTGGAAAGGTAAGTCATGTGGACTTCTCCTGGAACATGAGAAGATTTCAACAAGGATCTTCAAAAAGTACGTATAATATGTTTTTGTGTCTTTTTTTTTTTTTTTTTTTAAAATTATTTTGTATATAACATAACAATGAAGTCTTCAAAAATTACTTATAATATTTTTTTGTGTATTTTTTTTTTTTTTTAAAAGTATTTTCTATATATCAGAACAATGAAGAGTTCTACTCCTGGTTGCCTGATGAAGCCATGAAGTCTTGTGGGTTGTGGAGAGGAACAAGGCTTCCTTCCTGTTCCAATCTGTTAGATATGGTTGCCATTATACCCGAGCCTAATGGAAGTATAGGTGCTTGTGTGTTGATTGAATTAAATGCTCTTTAGACTGGATTTTAGTGCAAGTCGTGGCAGGTGGAGATAACTTCTGTGTAACCTGAAGCCTTGCTATTATTTAGAAATGCATCAGGCTCTTCTGTAGAACTTTTTTTTTTTTTGCCACAGGCGTCTAATTCTATTAATTTTGTAGATGGCTATTTCTACTTAATGAGCAAATTGTGATCTTTCACTAATAAAAATATGGAAGTCAATAGAATAGGTCTAGATTTATACAATGTAGACAACAGCAGAAGGAGGACTTAATGAATGTATTTTGTCTTTCCATTTCGGCTATATCAACTCAAGTGTCCACACTGGAAAACTGGCATTTCCCTGTATTTGATGCAATATATTTCAGTGTCTCTGAGGTAGATAAATGGCATGTCTGGTGTTCACTTCAGGTATTCGTGATGATCTCTTTTTATATCATTCCCAATTAACTATTGGTATGTATGATTTGTTATTTGCTAGTGTAAACTTTGCAAAGTCATTCAGTTTTACTAATAAGCAAGAAAGTTGTTATGCCAATATGGTTTCTCTTTTCAATTTTGTCTGGAAAAAATGGCTTAGGCCATTGAGCCTCTCAATTCAGATACAACTGGCTTGGAATTGCTGATTCTGAAAAGGTGAAGGAGAAGCACTGGTTTCAGGCATGCATGTTATACATCTATAGATACGTTTGTACTTTCACTAGTGTTGTTTAACATGACAAGGTTTAAAATTCCTAGAAGTGATGATACAACCTCAATTTTTAGCTGTTGTTGTATAGCTCTCATTTTGATATCTTTTACACAGTAACAATCAAGATTCCTCAGAATAAGAAATTAATGGAAACTCTAGGGTCAAAAATTCAGTTTTAATATGCTTCAATTTGAGTTGTATCATTTCTTGTACCAATGATAAGAAACAAATTCAACAAAAACCACAGACACCCCCTGCCCTCAAATTTATTTGAGAAGGCCTGTTGTACAAAAGGGAATGCGAAGGTCTACCTTGTGCACTGGACAGCTTTAAGGCCTCTCAAGAATGGCAGAAATAGAAGCAATGGTACTATTTGACATATACTGATTCCATTCTCCTTGCCCTTTAAGATCTATTCTTTAGTTTTTGAAGTGGTCCCTCATTCTTTAGACTTTAGAGATATTTTAATCAGTCTGGCATCACATTCAATAAGTTCAGGCTTTTAACCTATTTTCAGAATTTGTTTATTATTCTGTGATGCAGGGAATCAGCATTAATATACTGCATTTGCTAATTAAAAAACAGCCTTGGTATGCCAAACTGTTACTTAGACTGTTCAAATGTGTAACTTTGAGCAGATAAACTACCAGAAAATGTTAGTGAAACATCTTGCATCTGGAGTCAACTCCTTCCTGTTACTGTTCTTCCCCATCTCCCCCATAGGAGATGAAAACATGGTAGTTAGAGACTCCAAGTTATCTGAGATGCGGCATGTATTTAAACTGTTGTACTATGAAAAGCTTTACAGATTTTTTAAATTTATTTGTGTTCTTGTCTATCTGCTCAAACTATGACATTTTTTTTTTCTGCACAGAGAGAATGCATAAAAATATAGCAATCTAGGTAATGGGAATGGTGTATGTGTGCCAAAATAGATATAGAAAACACTGCTTGTTACTTGGTGCCTCATGCAGATGAGTAACACTGAGGGTCAAGCTTTCCAGGATAAATTGCCAGGCTAACACAAGTATGTATTAATAGAGGCTGTTTGTCTGTAGAAGATCAATAACCTGCAGCAGTGACTAGTGCAAGCAGAGTATAAAGCATTTTTTCAAACACAAGCTTTTTTTTTTTGTTTTTTCTTTTGAAACAGTTGTTAAGTCTATCTGCTGACTATTGATTAGCTTTTTAGGGGGGTATTTATTAACTTATTTATAAACTCTGGGTTGTAATATCCACATGGTTTAAAAAAAAGTGTTCCGTTTGATATGTAAAAAGAAAAGACAGCCCATGTTTGTCTGTCCTCTTGTCTGTGTATCTTCACATGCTTCCAGTCTGCATGGTTTTCAGAGAGCCTGCTGATAAGCAGAGCAATCCTCTAAGCTTCCAGTGTGATTGTTAAGATAAGTGGTGCTTGGTTTTTTCTCTGAAGAAGTAGTAATATACAGGGCTGTTGTTCTTTTTCCACAGTAAATTGTATTTTTCTTCCAAGATCCCTTTGCGTGTGATGCATAACCTATATGCATCTACTGTCTTTCTGTGAATCACATTTGGAGGAGGGAAGGATTAGAGGGAAAGGGAGTCATGGTGACTTTGCTCTTTTGTTCATTAATTTAGCACTGTCATAGGCAGAGCTTTTGATAACTTCAGTTCTGTAATCATAGTGAGTGAGGCTTACTCACTAGCCAAAAAACATTTTTTTTTTCCTTAACGTAAAAGGGAGGATATAAAAATTAACAGAACAAGTTGAAGACCAATTCTTTACAGTAAAGCACAGAGCATTTTGGATTGAATGAGGATGGCTGAAGCTTGGCCTCTGCCACATGTGTGTCCTAGGTGAGGTGCCAAGGATGTCAGAGCAGACCCATCCCTCTTCCCTAACACCCTTCTTTTTTTCCCCACTCTATATAAGTGAGTGAATGAGTCTCTAAGAGCATTGATGCTTCTGGACCACAGTCTGTAGACCAGGTTGCAAACCAGCAGTGTTGGAACCAGCTTCCCTCGCCCCTCCGAACAGTTGCAGCCATCTCCATGGCAGGATTCAGACCCTCTGTTGGGAGATGGACCCTATTCCCTCTTTCTCAATATTTAGTGTTTTTCACCACTGATGCCAATTTTTGTCCAGACTTCATGACCTCCCTTTAATGTCCACGCTAGCATGCTCTGCTTGATTTACTTAGAGAAGCCCTCTTCATTGTTCATGTTTAATTATCACCCATTAATTTCTAATGTGCCCAGCTGATCACTTACTGAGTCAGAGAGCAAGAGGTTGCTAGTGTGTAGAAAATAAATCTGCGTAGACTTCGTTAGTCATGCATGGCTAAACCAGTCAGCTGTTTAAATATCAGCACGCTTAGGGATTTGCCTTTGATACTAGAGAGACATCCCTACAATGAAGCAAGAGTCACCTCTGATTTATCTTGAGTGAGTCATACTTGATTACAGCTGGTCATACTTCTTACTGCCCTCCTCACGCTTCGCCCTCGCTTACTGAGTGCTCTTTTATGTACCCTCTACTATAACTAGTGTTTTCTGGCTGATGGCTCATTTTCAGTTCCTACCCTAAGTCTTTGGTGTCTCCTGTCTCTGAAAGACCTTATCCTTTGACAATTGGGATAAAAGGGGAGGAAATGCAACTGCATACTTCAGTGCATGATGTAAATGGTACCATTGTGATTTGGGTTGTGAACTCTGCTTTCACCTTCTTAGCACTGTTTTTCATTTGGGCTGTAACTCCAAGAACATCTTTAGGGCAAGGATCTAGTGCTACTTCTTATGCAAGCACCGTGCACTTTCCTGATGCTGAGTAATAACCCGCTACATAATTGCTTTAACTCTTAAGTGGTTTAAGAATGCTTGTTGCTTTTCTGTGTACTGAGAGGCATTTGCCTTCCCTTGAGTAACAGCTGTAAAACGTAAGGTCGGGCTGCAGATCAAGCACTGGCCTACCTTGTGTGCCCTTTGGGATCCATCTGGGATGGGTAGTGCTGTTGACATCTATGTTTTGGGTGAGAAAGGGGGAGTTTGAGTGACAGGTGCTTTTTGGAATTGCTTCTTCTATACCTTTCAACTTCTCAAGGTGCCCTGACAGAAAAAGTGTTTTTTTTTTTTTCAATTGTGAAAGCTAGCCAACTTTATCCTTTTGTGATGCCCAAAATGCAGCTAGGTCTCTAGTGAGTAATTTAATTACTATTGCTTCAACAGCTTGGCAGAAGGAGCATTTAGGATGAGAGCTGCAATCAGTCACTGGTATCTGTGCACACCTGGCTGCTGTCAGCACATAAACTATGGTCCAGCCATGCTACAGACTTCAATAGGGTGGAAGGAGAGAGACTTTTTGCAGGTGGCAGTGATTACAACTTCTGCTATCAACCTTTGAGCAGTTCAAGCAAGACTTAATTGTCTTCCTGACACCGCTCAGCATCTATGGCATTTCCATAAACATGTCACAGAAGGGTCTTGCCATAAATTTGTTCGTTGTGATCTCTTATCTCTTTGACAGTATTTTTTTTTATCTGCTACTTTTTAGTAGCCATGACAATAATTATCACATTTCACGTTACAAGTAGCTGAGTAAGTGGTATTGTGTCCTGCATATTTTGCCCCATGGAAGAGCTGATCTCTGAAGCTGTTCCTGCAGCCGTGGCACACTCAGGGTGTGATCTCTGATAAGACATTCATGTAAGTTGGCAGCAGTAAGAGAACTGTGGAACAGCAGGACAGGAATCTCTGTTCTGTTATCCCAAGCTCCATTTGCCGCTGATGATCGCTGAGCACATCTTTCCACTAAATGTAAGTTAATAAATTAAGTGTTCTAAATTGTCAAGTGTAACAAGGACTTGATTAATTTTAAATGTAGCTTTTTCCTTGTAATATCCTGCACATGTTCATATTTGCTTTAAGAAGCGGTAATGTAAAAACTTAGGAAAACTGAAATAAGCTTCAGCTATCAATTTCACTCTTTAAAGATTCTTTTCTTCTTGTATCAGCTTCTTCATAAAAAATGGTACAGGACTGAATTTGGAAGCTGACGACAAATGCAAGTAGTGCTGGATTTCATAGGCTAAAGTTACCTCAAGCTTGAGAACCATTAGTTTAGGTGGATGGTTTTTTTTTCCACATAATGCTATGAAACTTCTATCCTCAATTGTATTGCCCAAATACTGTAGATGAATCTCATGCCAGCGATGGTTTCAGCATGAGGTATTTTGGGTGCCACATGGTATGCAGATGGTACCTGTACTTTTGCAGAGAAGGGAAAAACCTTTGAAAAAGCCTGTTAATCTTGTAGCTGTTGCTGTTGATTTGCAATAGCACACCCCAGTTAGCAATCCATTTGCCTCCATTTATCCATGAATCTGCCATGACTGGCACTATGGATTATGAAAATGTGAGTCCCGTGTTGGGCCTAACATCCTACATGCTCTGGTTTGCAATAATCTTTAATCTGGTATTTGGTTTTGTTTTGGTTTTTTTGTCCCAACCAGGTTTTATGTGATTTCCCACCTTTGCACCACCCAACTGAATTAGATTTATGCTTTCAATTCATTGTTCAAAGTTTGATGTATGATAAGTGGAGTGTAATGGTGTTAATGAGACGGTGTAGGTTCACATAGTGCATTCCCAGACAGCATGGAGTTGTCTGTTGTAACACATGCTGCATTGACTTCTTATTCCTGTAGGGTCCTCAAGGTGATTACTGTTTGTTTCCCAGGCTCCCTACATAGAAAACAGTTTGCAAAGAGGAGTCTGCATTAAGGGGAGAGAACAGATAGGTGGAGATTGAAGTTGGCCTTTGTATTTTATAGTCTAGACCTCGTTTGCAGTAACACTTACAAACACAAAATAATTTCTTTGATTTGAATGAGGTAACTTGAGATTTATGCCAGTATTGGCAGATCACAGGGATTCTCTGAGTCTGCATATCAAATATACCTAAATGTATATAAGACTTATATGTATTTTTTTTTTTAATACCTTAGTCTGAAAGCTACTTTTACTATTACAGTGATTAGTGTGGATGAATGTAGGTCATTAAATATTTACAGGTCACAGGTAGCTGAGAGAATGACAACATGCAGAGGGTTGAAGGCAGTGCTTTTTTTTTCCCTTGCTGGCTTTCGAGCCTTCAACTCTGCGGCTACATAAGGGAGGAGTCTGGGGCAAGTAGGGAGAGAGAGGAACATATTCTATGCTTATCTTTTTTTTTTTTTGCAATGGAAGGTATTAAGAGAAAAACAAAGGCAGAAAAAGTCAGAGGTCCTGAAGGAGATTCTTGTTCACTATCCAGGCTGCCTCATGTTCTAATTATTGCCTGTCATTGGAAGCTTAGCTATTGATCTCCAGTGGAGTTTAGCTGTATTTAGGGACATATCTGTATTACGTTGCAATCTTGTTACCCTGGAGGTGCTATAATAATCTCAGCTCTGGAACGTTGGGGATTAGATGCAAAACCTTAATTACACTTTAATGACCCCCCCGGGGCAAATTGAAACTGGCTGCTTGGGTACCTGTGAAACAAGCTTTGTGAGGGGGAGCATTTTTTGGTGGATTTGATTATCTTTGTGGAGATGTTTCACCTCCACACAGGCATCCGAGGCCTGTGTAAACATGGAGAGTTGAGTCTGGGACTTCAGGTGCCTTTTGCTGTCAGACATTTTAAGCCACAAAGGATTTTCTCTGACTGTGAAAGGAAATAGGTTTTTCAGCAAAAATAAAAAAAGAATAATCAAAGGGCGTGGTTTCTATTGGGAGATAAGTGTGAACTGAAAGTCCAGTTAGCCAATGGGTGTCCACAGAAGAAAAGGTTCCACATCTGTGAATGTTCACTTCAAACTCTTAAGTACGTACAGAACTGGTGAAAATTTTTCTTGGGTGGTAATTTTATCAGTGAAAAAAACACGTTTAGGGCAAGCAAAATTTTGCATATTTCAAATAAATCTTAGAAGAGTTCAGAACTGAAAAAATGAAGTAAGAAGAAAAAAGCAGAATGTGGTTGATTTCATCATTTTCAAAACAAAGTTTAGGATTTATTTGCTGCATCAGAATGATGACTTGTCTTGAAAATTAGCAGAGAGAGTTTAAAAACTTGAGAACAATGATGACTATCCTAGTTTCAAAATGTTGACCTAAGTTAGTTCATCCTCCTCTGTCCAGATTTTTATCACTTAGGCCGTCTCTCTCTGAGGTTGTGTTGGTGATAAGTGTGGACTTCTGGTGGCCTCCCTGGCCTGCGAGATGCCTTTCAAGATATTTCTATTGGTAGGGGATTCTTGAGAGGATGATCTTGAATGGGTTGGGGAAAAAAGAGTAGAAAATTACTCCTTCCCTAGGAAAGGAGAATAGACTGATCTTTGTAGTGTACTTTGTGTTCAAATGCCTCTAGCCTCATGCTGAGGGTAGTTGTGCTCATGTCCATTGAGTAACCATCTCAGGTAATATAACTGACCTCTAGACCAGAGTGTCTTGACTAGACTCTGGCTTTAATATTACACCTGCCAAATATAAGCTATTTTTTTCTTCCAGAGAGACTCTGACATGTTTTTAAAGGAAGTGTGGTTGGAGCTCTAGTCTTGCTCTTGTCTCTGGTCTGAAACCTAATTGCAGTGCTTGGCCACAGCAAAGCTGGTGTCAGGTTTGCTGGCTTCCCATAACTATCTGTCATACTTTTTTTATTTCTTTTTCAGATTGCACTAAATGACCTTCTGTCTGTTACATTTCTGCCCTGCTGATCTCGGGCAAATCATGAAGATAGATAGCAATATCACAAACCATCCATCATACAGTCTGTAGGTCCCTGAGAAGCATCTGTGTCTTTAAGAGTTCATCTGTTGTAGATATTCTTATAATTGAAGACTGCAAAATGCTGAAGAGAGAGCTAATATTGGTATTTCTTATTACTGCTGGAGACTTAAGCAGTCAGGTGTTTTTTCACTTGGAAATGCAGTCTACCATGAGAAGCGCCTGTGCACCAGGGTTTAAATTATGAATCCAAGCCCACTGCATGTTATAGAAGGCAGCTGACATCAGCAAAGCCTCATTTCTCTGCTTTGCTGTTGTAACACTGGGTTGGCTGTGCCACCAGTGCAGAATGAACTGAGCAGACCTGGTTTTCAAGCCCTTGCTCTATGTAAATAAGCAGAAGTTCTTTGAAGCAGTGACTGTGAATCTGACCTCTGGTTGGAGGCACTCCAGCTACCTGATACAGGGCAAGAGAAAACCTGCCCCAGATTTTCTGGGAGTGTGTGTGTGAGTGAGAGAGATACCAATATCAATCTCAAGGCCAATGGGCAGAACGTTTGACTCCAGTAAACATGCAGAGCTCCCAATGGGGTGTGATGTTGATCTCATAACAGTAGTCACACGTGCAGTGTGTGTGTGTATATATATGCAGTAGATGAGTTGCCATATGGAGATACCTGAAATACCTGCCTGAATTATTGCTGAGTTGCATGTTTTTGCCTAATATGTTAGACCAGGCAGGACACCATGTATGCTGCAGTAAGGATTAACCTGGATTGCTCGACGTGACGCTGCAGCAGGTAGTGGGGCAGCATGGAGAGTTCTGACAGTTCATCTGGTTATAGTCACCTCAATGCTGAGAATTGAGGTCAGGCAGAATTGTCTTTGCTTCCCATTGTTTGAACACAAATCACAAATTAAGTGTTTGTACTGACAGGAAAAAAGAAAAAAATCAGCCTGTTTCCTCTATTTTTTTTCCCCTTCCGTTTTTTACACTTTGTTACTGTGGTGAATTTACTCTGCATTTGTCCCCACTGGAAAAGGCTGGAGGCTTAAATCCTTTACCTCCTCCTGCTGAATTAGAGATACTTCTGAATGGATACTTTGGACACAAATTTGTGCTTTTTCTCAAGAGAAGCATCTTCACAGAGATCCCCACTTGGCTGTGGAATTGCTACTGATGGCTCATGTGCACGGAAGATTGATAGATCGAGTCATTGAAACTTAATTTAGGCACACCAGAGAACATACTTAACCCAAATATCACACTTCAGAGACCTGTACTAAACTCATTATGGGAGTTCTTCAAACTATATAGACCATATATCATAATGCTTTCTGTTTTAAATAAATTTTATCCTAGAGAACAGGATGAAATAAGAATAAACTTGGAAGCATATGCTAAAGTGGAGCGAAGCATAGCACAGTACTTGGAATGGAGCAGAAAGATCAACTACATCTTCCTGCAGAGACCCCTGTGTTTGCCCACCAGGACACCAGAAAACCAGGACACCTAAATGCTTTCTCTTGCAGAGATGAATTTCTGAGTTCAGTCAGTAAAGTAGAAACTAAACAGGTTTTCATTCTTTCACTGGTGCCAGAAAAGTCTTATTTATGACCAGTAAGGTGTGAACCAGCTGGGTAACTTAAGTTTCTCTCTCTCAGATGATCTGGAAGCATACCTCCATGTTTAGGTGCTTAGGAGTAAATAATGGAAAGGGTGGAATAACTGCCTTTCTGAGGTTCCCCAACACCACCTCCTAAATGGAAAGATGATTTTTTTTTTTCTTTTCCAGTACTGAATAGATGGAAGTATAGGTCTTCAGTTTTGGCAAGTTTAGTACTTGGAAACTTGTTTTCTTTGCCTACCTTAAGCACAGGAGACTCAGATTTGCAAGAAAAGGATGCTCGCAGCTGTGCTAGGCCTGCTGGCAAATAGTATTCAGTACAGATGGTTGTCTGCCCACACGTCTCTATTTATGAAGAGGCCCCCAGTGTTTATGTTAATGGTGATGAGTTTGAGAGCTAAAAATAGGGAGTTGTTTGTTGTTCATTTGTTCTTTATAGATCTGCAGTGAACTTTTTTATTTTATAAAGCACAAATTCGATAGAGAGATTTGTTAACCTGCTAGAAGAGCAGGCTGTCAAAAAGCCAGGCTGCAGATGTCTGAAATGCTGAAATACTTATTCCTTGTTTCTTATACTTCTTCCCTTTACTCCACGAGATGGTGCTGTGTTCCCACAGAGCCCAGGCATCCTTTGTTTGGCTTTTCCCACGTCCTCGGTGGGTATTTGGAAAACGAAAACCTGAAATTAAGTTAGAAAGAATCTCTCCAGTTTCCTTTTCCTCCTCTCCAAATTAATCTCTAAAAGAGATTTTCCAAAATCACCTAAGGCTTTGTATAGTCCTCTGCAGTTTACGTCTGTCTTGATGTTTATGGAGTTGTGTAGCTTTGCCATGACTTAAGAGGACTCAAGAAACCCTCTGAAGGCTACTTCAATATGCCATAGGTTCAGAGCAGCCATACTAAATAGCAAACAGTGGAGCTGAGACTGTGTCTTACTGTCTCTGGTCATTCCTTGTTGAGAGCCTGCTAAGTCATGAAGGAGTTTGCATGTTGCAGGGGTCTGTCTAGTTCCACATTTATTTATGAATTCCAGACTTCAGCCCTGCAAACTTAAATTATCTGATCACACCACTTAAAGTAATTAGCAGTTCTGCTCTTCTCCTTCTCCTACCACAGGCTTTCCTATTTATGTGGAGGCTGTGGTTTTGGGAGATCTTGTGTATCTTATTTGTCCTGTTTTCAATTAGATTTGGGCTAGAGAAAAATTGATCTGAGAATACTGTCCTTGCAAGGAGGCAGCATTGGAAGCTGGTGTTTGAAAAGGCTAAAGTTCACTCGGCTTCTTCTGCAAGGTGGAAAGAGGCTCTTGGGGAATATGAAGAAAAGTAACTTTTCACAAGCTGGCCAGTGTATTAGCCCGCCTTGGGTTGCTAAAATGAGTTTAATGTCACCATGGAAAGTGATAGAAGTGACTCAGTAGTTATTTTTGTAGCTCTGGATAGAAAACCTCCATTTGTTCTGCAGAAAAGCTTCTTTCTTTACAGAAACAGTTGCCTGGGGTGAAAAGCTTCCTCACCCACCGAGTGTCCCTGGAGCCTGCCATTTTAGCTTCCTGATTACCACACCTGCCTTCCTGCGTTGTAGATACACGTTCAGTGTCTTCACAGCTCTGCCTTGCATTTTCTCCTGCTTCCGTAGAGAATGGTCTGACCTTGCTCATCCTACTGCTTCTGTTCTTAGCATTTTCCAAGAGATTGAACTTGTGCTTTACTGTTTTCTGCTGACTGAGAGTGGATTCCTGATTTATAATTTCTAGTCTCAAATCCCCATAAGTGGTGTAGAGGTGATGAGTAGAGAAGAGGTATGGAATCCTTACGTGCCTAAATGTGGCTGAGACCAACTCCCTTCACTGCTTTTTAACTCATTATAACTCATTTAACTTGTATAACTCGTTATATTAACACTTTCCTGGTTAACATGGAACAGCTACAAGTTCAGGGCAACTCAGTAATGGTTTTCCATTCCAAAAACCTTTCAGCAGGACTGCTAAAGCACATTTTACAATTTTCATAACAGTTACATTTCACTCAGCTTGGGAACTTTAGGACCTAACTAAAATAGATGACACCATCATATAAGGATTTTTATCTTACTTAGATCACATCCTGGAAATAAGATGCAGCATCTGCTAAGGACCATTAATCCCCATGAAGTATGGCATGTAAATGCCATGTCGTGCATCTTCTCCAGGGGAAGAGAAACTTCTTATCTGGATACCTCTAGCAAGTTTTGGAATTTTCTAGTAGTTGTTCCAATGTTCAAATCTCTTCTCTTATTTCTCACTCAAATTTAAATACCCAGATACAACTTCAGAAACAACTTTGAGTGTGATCAGATATACGCCAGAGAGATTTTTAACTGCAGCGGTGGGGTCAGTGGCTGAATGCTACTATGAAAATTTAGGAAAAAAAAAAAAAAAAAAAAAGGTAGGCTGATTGGTTTTTCTTTGTAAGTCCTCCCCAGAAGCGTATGTGGGGTTTTCTTGTCTTGGTGTAGCAGTTACAGCTTCAATGTACAGGGTGTTGAAAACTATGAACAAGACTTTATGAAAACACTATGAAGGTGTTTTCTACATACAATGAGACATTTCCTTTACTCTCTTGAAAAATATGCATGTTAGCAAATAACTACACTCTTCTTGCTGTTCCAATTATGTGACTCATGTTTATCACATGTAGGTTTTACTGAGCTTTGAAGACCAGACTGGATCACAACGTGTCAGGAACTTGGGGGCATTTTGGATATGAAGGCAGGGGCATGGGTGAGGTAGAGCACAAAGCGTGGCCTCTTCTGTAGAGGAACTCTGGATCTTAGGAGAGTAGCATCAGCAAATACAGCTTCTGCTCTGGCTCAAAGTCAACACTGGTATAATGCAGACTTCTGACTTCCTTCTCTGGTGCTGCCTTCTCTCTGATTCAGGGTTTGCTATTTGGAGTGAGGGAAAGGGTTCTTTGTCTTTTCCATGTTCTTCCATCTGAAGGCAGCCCAGGGTCCGCACAGAGCAGCAGCTGTGCGTTGACAGAGCTTGCAGTGAAACAGCAGGAGGACACACCAGAGCAGAAGGAATTGAATTCTCCAGAGATTGAGGTTTTTATACTATTAAGCACTGAGCAAAGTTTCCCTTGCTCCTTGTTTGCTGCTTGTTTGGGTTTTTTGTTCTGATTTTTAAGGGCTATAGGTTCCCTTTAGCATTTGCTGCTGGTGTTTTATATATCTTTTCAATCTGGGAGCTGCTAAATACAGCAGGTTAGTGAGTCTGTTTCATATTAAGGGGAGCTTCCTCTTCAAAAGGCAGTTGGAAGGTGGCAGGAACTAGCTAGTATGGTGTTAGTTACATATCTAACTTATAGTTGGGGATGTTTTGGGAAATTGGAAGGAGATCTTGAAAAGTCCTTGAGGAAAAGCTTCAACATCAGAACAATTTTGGCTCTGATCAGGGCTTATAGTCACAGCAGAGAGGTCAAAAGCTGAATAAACTTTTTATTTACCCGGGAAACATAAATGCTGCTCAGTGAATGCTGAAAACTGTAGTTTCTCTTTATTGGAAATCCAGCGGGAAATTTTGACTGAGCCACTGGTCGTGATCTCTAGCATTTGCCCTTTGCAAGCTTTCACTTGGTTGGTATTCAGTTAGTGCTAGTCCTCTCAGAAAACAAAGGTTAAGCTCTGATGTTCTCAGAAACGTGTAAAACTTGTAAACCTGATAGTAGAACTATCTCTTCCTAACTGCAATAGGAAGGTCCTTGGTACCAGAAATTCTGTGATTTCCATCAGTCACCAGGACAATACAGACTCCAGGAAGTGCAATGACCAGCTGCAGTAATCTCCAAAGACACTTCTGAATAATTCTGAGGATCCACCTGAGAATGATCTTCCAATTCACACACCAAAGAAAAGGAAAAACCTTCTCAAGGCTAATAATTATTTGCCTTAAGAAGTAGGATGTAGCAAGGCCCAGAATCCTCCTATGCCTTGAACATTCTGGCCTGGGCAGTAAAGCTGTCTGCTCTCTTTTGATCCAGGAAATCTTTCAGAGCAGCAGAGTAAAATTTTCTCTTTTAATGTGATGTTAGTGTTGGCATTCCTTTAACTGTTTCATTTCTGCATGGAAGTTGTAGAGCCTTGTCCCTTGCAATTTGTAGGGAGCAAATTCTGACTAAGATTTTTGCTTCTAAGTAATCACGGGATGTTGTGGAGGCCTTGTCCTGGGCTGTAGCAATTCATGTGTTATTGTCTTTGCTTTATCTGTCCATGAGCTCAGCTGAACTACACTGGTTTATGTTATAAATAGGTGTAATCATAGGTCCTTTTTGAGTCTCCTGCATGCTGCTTGGTAAGTGTCTTCATAGACACAGCTCAAGAATTTGAAAATGTGTGTTTAAAGTTAGATGGGCATAATGTGCAAATTCATCACTGGTTCTTAGAACGTCATGCTCAGTGTTGGTCAGTTCATCTAAAGACACTCACTAATGAGCATTAAGAAAGGCTTTTAAGAAAAAGAAGATAAAATGAAGACTATTCTAGTAAAATAAAGGGTTAAGTATTTAGAAAAGAATTTGAAAACAGTTGTGGGATGGGGGCTTCTGAAAGCCTAATTTATAAGCTTTTTTCCAAAACTCTTTGAAAAAGCAATTTCATACTCATGAATTAGGTTTTTTATTCTCCTGTGCCTAATGTTGGTGTTACACACTCCCCTCAGATTTGCAAAGAGATCAGTCAAATGAAGTCTCTCTGCCTGTCACTTTAGCATTCTGTATGGGTTTCCTTCCATATTTTTTTCCAATTTGCCACTCAGCTATTAGAGTTGGTGGCAGTTCAACTGGCCTTTTCCTTCTCCTGTAGGCACCTGTGGAGGATCACTGAGCATTCACTTCACTGTTCAGAGTCCAAATAGAGGATTCTTTTGTCACTCTTGTCTGCCTTTCTGCTTCAGAAGAAATGAACCTAAGTATTTTTCACTTGCACATTTACTCATCAGTGGTAGAGAAAAGAATGCTAAAGATGGTGCTAAATTGTTTAAGACTGGTTAAGTTCAGACTGCATGGGAACATCCTCCTACTTTGCCAACTAAATGGAGCACTCAATGATGTCAGGTTGCTCCAGTACTATGAAGAGGCTAAATTTGATCATGACTAAGCACAGCTGAGAAAAAAAAAAAAAAACAATCTGTGGTTTTTATCTCCTGCCATACATGTTACTAGTTTCAGAGGACCTTATTTCAGCTTTTCTCTGACATCCTGATTGCATGAATGGAGTTTGTAAGTTATCTCCTATGAAAAATAACAACCTATTTCTATCAGCTGGGCAAAGATGCTGAGGGACCTTAAAAGCTGAGAAGATTCAGCAGGGAAAGTGACTGGAGGCATGAATGTGTATGTAAAAAAAGGACTAAAGGAGCAATCCGTCTATGTCATAGCCAAAGTATTTATCAGTTTTCTGGGAGTATGTCTGGATGAGAAAGAAGGATTTTCACTATTTAAAGGAAGGAAATTTAATGGTAATTGACAGTAATAATGAATAAGGAAATTCTAAATCAACCCCTCAAAGAATCCCACATTTATAAACAACAAAAAAAAGGCAAAAAACAAACAGGCAAACAGAAAAACCAAAGCTAACCTAAATCCCAACTTCTCCCAGAAAAAAAGAAAAGAAAAGAAAAACTATGTATCTACTCTGTTTCTAATGGTCTGATGCTTCCTGGTGATGAAGATTGGTAGAAGATGAGGATTAATTCCTCATACAGCATGAGTATGTAGTCAATCAGAAGGCAGATATACTCTAAGATTGTCTCCAATCCTTTGCCTCAGTCCACAAAAGAAGTTATTCTTTCTTTGAGGAAGGACTTAGTAGTGAAATGACTTGTCATGAAAGTTAGTTTTAGATATCTCTAGAAGCGAGTATAACCACTCAGGGTTAGGCCTTGTTGATACAGCAAATAAATCCTTTGGTTTCGTAGTACCCATGCATTTGGACTTCACTGAAGATAAAATGTTATTTTGTGGATGAACATTGGCCAGAGATGAATATCATATGAATGTAGAGAGAAGATAGCACTATACCATTGATTAAGCTGTTCCTGAAGTTCTGGAGGTATGCAATAACAGTAAGTAGCTGGGGGTTTGTTTCATTCTACATAGGATGAGACTATTTCTTTCTGGTTTCCTTCAGCTGGTTAGATACGCTGCACTGAGACAATATTTTTAGTACTTTCAAAGGGTAATATCACACAGAGTGCAATGTTCTTCCTTTTCGGTGTTGATGCAGCTCTTCTTCTGAAGTAAAAATCCAAAGTGTTAGGTGGGGATACTTCCCTTTCCTACTTCTTGTGTGGGGATCTCTGTCCCTGACCAACCTTGGAGAGCTGCTATTCCTCTTCATCTTGCAGTGCTCTTTTTCCTTTTATTTCCTTCTCTTCTTCCTGTCAGGAGAGCACCCTACTGCTGCTCAAGTGCCAGCCATTTGCTGTGTTACTTGGTTAATGTGATGGATGCCTCTTTCTCTGCCTTCTCACTATTTGGAGCCAAAATGTGGGATTATAAGTTAGAAGGTGATTAATCTTTTCTAATGGGACTCTGGGCTTCAAGCAGGATATCACCCACCGTGTCTTCATTAGCCTTGACCAAAGCTCTGCGTTACCTCAGGTTAGGTAATTGGTCATTTATAACACTGGAGAAGGAGGGGAGAAAGAGCTTATGAAAAAGTGTCAACTAAATTAAGGGCATTAAAATTGAATTCTTGTTATCCAAGAATTCTGGGAGGCAGCATTATGTAATCAGGCACACAGTTGAAAACCTCCCATAACCAGAGGATTCAGTCACAGTGAGGATGGTCTCAGGCTGTGGAAGGAGGCGTGTAGGAGTAATAGATGTGGCCTTCGCATGTCCTGTGCTATGAAACAGTAAGTCAGTTTAAGGTTATTTATGTACGTTTAGAAGGTCTTCAAATTTACTCAGTGGTACAGAGCTTGCAACTTGAAACCACACGCTCTCTCTTATATTGGTTAGCTGAAGATTTTCTGAAGAAGCAGTGAAGTTTGTGTTCTACAAAAAAAACTCATCTGTTTCCATGTTTTCTCAGAAGAACTCTTGTCCATATAGCTTCTCCTCGGTCTGCTATCTCTGTATCCCAGAGAACATCTACTGAGGGTCTAGGGCTTTCTAAATACTTTCTCCCTCATTGCTTAGAGTATCTTCAACTGTCCTGTTAATATGGACTGTAGGAATGACTGTCAAAAGCGAATTGTTAGATTACATACAGTCTTTGTGGCAAATTCCCCTTTTATTTTGCTTGATCCCAAAAGAATGATAAAACGTTGTAGGTGACATGTCCCCAGACAGTAAACATGATGCAGCCATAACTAAGGAAAGAAGAAAATGGCCAAGCTATGTAATTCTGCAGGACTTCTTAGAGTCCATAAAAATTACTTTCCTGCTGTGCTGGAACTTTTGGCACATGCACGTGTTGAACAGATCAAACATTTACAAATGTCTATGGGCTTGCAAAAGACTTGACTGTGTCCTACTCATAAAGAATGAAGGCAATGCATGATGATAATATTCCTAGCCATACTGCTAGAGTTGAGCTCCATCCTTGTATTTTATGGAAAGCCCTAGTAGAAACAAACAATGAAGGTGAAAAATAATTGGCCTTTAGATAAAGGTATTGCATGGCCAGAAGAGAAAACTGCATCTTCCAGTGACTAGT
>JAOXNG010000031.1:43155935-43178146 GCA_028566535.1 Scolopax minor
AGATACATGTATGTACTCATCCTTTGCACTTTTAAGGTCTTTTAGTCCCTTCCCTTTAAAAGAGCACAGTCTTGTCAGTGGTGCATGTGCTCAGATGAATCAAAATGCCTGTTCCTGCTAGGGTTTGTGAAGATGGTGGCAATTAACACTGGTGGGCCATGTTGTCTTTTTAAATACTATTGTCTTAGAACGGACAATGATGGAGCTCACCTATCCAGTGAAAGTGAGACATATCTTTGTCCACAGTGAGACCAGTCACTGTAAGTGATTCATGCCTTCATGTTCTTTCCTGAGGTTTAGTCTAAATGTCTTTACTCTTAAAGGACAGGATTTCCAACTAAATTTCCTTTTTTCATCTCTTGTGTGTCACATCTTGAGTGACACATCTTGAGTGTCTTCCCGGGCATTTGTAGCTCTTTTCATTGTCTTCTCTCCTGTAGACCCTTTGCATTTTTTGTTCCCTTCTATCTTTTCATCAGGAATCTTCCATAATTGAAATATTATTTTGAAATATCCATCTGTCAGTAGATTTTTAGAAGACTTTTTCACAGCCTAAGTACAACATTCAGGAAACTAAGAAAATAATGTAATCTAATTCTATGCTCTGAGGTATGAAATAACTGCTTGCTAATAGTGGCTAGCTTGTTAATTCTCCATCTCCAGCATACACTGTACAATATTTCTCATTTAACTAAGCATAGCTTTGGAGTAAGTTTGCAACTGGAGACTATGCAGGGGGAGAGAATATGTCTAATCCACACTTATTTGGCAGTATGACCAGGGAGCTGATACAGCATGGTTAGCTATAATAGGAATGTCACACCTCCTAGAGCTTTTTCTCATCCTTTTTATGGCTTCCAATTTGCCTGGCTATCCTGCTTCCTTCAGTATAATCAGCTGTTTGCAGAGGTACTATTGCCAGCTGATTATACCAATGCTTAGCTAATGTAAGCTAATTTACACCAATTGAGAGTCTGTCTCTGAATACTCTATTGCTCTCAGAGCACTGATATTAAGCAAAGAGATCAGAAAGTTAAGTGAAACTCTTTGCAACAAAGAAACATCACCGTTTTTTCACTTTCTAAGAACAATATTTTCCTCTCTCTACGTAAACTAGCAGTTCACTTTGACCATGACCTACATCTAGCTTAAGAGACAGTAAAAGCTAAGTATATACAGGCATTGGAATGGGCTGCCCAGGGAAGTGGTTGAGGCACCATCCCTGAGGTGTTCAAAAGACGGGTTGATGTAGTCCTTAGGAATATGGTTTAGTGATTTTTGTCAGGGTTAGGTTGATGGTTGGACTATATGATCTTTAAGTTCCCTTCCAAAGTAGATGATTCTATGATTCTATCTAAGGTTCTTTCTGTAATGATTAATAATTCAATGTGTCTACCCACCCCTTATTCCCTCTAGTTTCTTTATTAAATTCTGCTTATATTTAACGAAATTTTCTTAATTTTTGTTTATATTGAACATAAAAGCTTTATCTAAGATATTTAGTCAATTATCTTTGGCTAATTTGCTCCTTTTCATTCCAGAGATGGTACAGTGACCCACCTTTCTACTCTGTATGGTACTGTACAAGATCAGACCGTTTTGTACTCTTTCCTGCATCACTGGTTAGTTAGGAGGGTTTGATTTTTTTCAAAATAAGGTCCTAAGCTAACACTGTAGTTCCACCTGGTATTCCAAGAAAAAAATCCTGAGGGCTATTTTTTCAAAATTAAAGGACAGTATGGAGAGAAAACAAGAAGTATGCCATCATCTTTCTTGAATATTTCATGGTGCATCTTTTTATAAATTATTATATAGGCTGGAGTTAGGTTAAGACATTGGACCCCAAGCCCTTTCTGTTTAGAAGAGCTGAGAGAGGGGGCATCACTAAAGAGCACTCGTGCATCATTTAAAGAGCACAGTATGTTTTAGTGGATTCTGAATTCTCAGATTTTGATGTAGATCTGAAGGACTGCTACTAATACATGATCTTCTTTCCAAAGAAAAATAGCATCTGTTTTCTGTCAGTAATTCTGGATTTTCCTAGGAGGTGCTCTTACCCAAACATTCCATAGTGCAAGACGCCTTACATTCAAAGTGCTACATCCCAGCAGGAAATGTAAACATCACAATCTGAGGTAAAATTACCGTAGGCCAAGAATGGTGGTAGAGGAGTAGCAGCAAAGTCATTTCAGCTGCCTGAGATATGAGAAGGGAGAAAAATGGAAAAAAATACCACCACATACCAGAAATTACACGCTTTCCTGCTTTCCAGAGAACCTGCCTGTAACTTAAGATTGTTTGGGTTGTTTGCAGCTTTGCTGCTTTCCTTCCTTTCCAGTTAATTATTCATGCACTTGGTACCAGCAGATGGGTTTTGTTTTCCTTTAGGTGTAATTAGAGCAATCAAACGGTTTGTAATATTGTAATAAAAATACACTTTTATTCTTCCTTCCCTCTCTCTCTCCCTCCCTTCTTTCAGTCTCTCTTCCTCTCTCTTTTTTTTGCTGATATCTATCTGCTGACCACTGTCTGTTCACTGGTCCTTTTGTCCTTCTAATTTTTTTTCCTATTTGTTTAAACTACCTGTTTCTCTGTTACATTTTTTTTTTTAAATTGTGTGTGCAGTTGCCAGTTTAAGATGTCGGCTAAAGACAAGCTTCTAGACTGCAGGTTTTCTGAATTCTTGCAGGGAAAACTGGCCTTGCCATAATAGCTATTGACGGTGCTAATTCTGAAATGAACAAAATTAAATTGTACCCTTGAGGGCAATCAGTTGTATACAATGTATTTGAACAGAAGGATAGCACAGGGAGAGGTGACAACACAGGTGAATTTTTAATGTGGCTTATATTTGCATGTTGTGGTAGATGGTGAGAAAAGATTTCCTTCGTGTTCAGCCAGCCAAAGATTGTGTTAGGGTTTGGGAGTATTTTGAGGAGCCTGAGGGAACTGGAATTGTTTAGTCTGGAGAAAAGGATGTTCAGGGGAGACCTTTTCAGTTTCTACAACTACCTGAAAGGATGTTGTAGTGAGGTGGGTATTGATATCTTCTCCCAAGTAATAAGTGCTAAGACAAGAGGAAAGACAGGGTGTCTCAATTTGCATGAGGGGAGGTTTAGAATGGATATTAGGAAAAGTTTTTATGCTGAAAGGGTTATCAAGAGTTGGAAGAGGCCGACCAGGGAAGTGGTTGAATCAGCACCTTTGGAGGTATTTAAAAGATGGGTAGGCGTGATGCTTAGGGACATGCTTTAGTAGAGATTTTGGTAGTTTTGGTTAATGGTTGGACTCTGATCTTAAAGGTCCCTTCCAATTTAGATGAGTCTGATTCTGTTTTGTTATTGTTTTGTTGTTTGGTTTTGGTTTTGTTTTCCCCCAGTGTGAATTCTAGATCAGGAAAGGAATTGAATTCTCCTTTGATCAACTGCCATTATTTGCCTTGGATTTTGCAACAAATGGAACTACTAGATCACCTTTTTGTTTGTTTGAAATCAGTATGTCCTAGTGTTTAGACCTATACATAAATGTACATGAGTAAAAATGCATTTCTGGGTCAGCTGAAACTTCCTTAGTGCAATTATTTTCTTGTGTATATCAGAGCCATTCAGAGATTTTACACAATTTATTTAGTACCTCACAGTATCTGTTTTTGGGGCTGTTTGAGATAACATGTCAACAAGTGAATCATCAAGGAACAAGTTTTTCAGTAACCAACAGTGACAAAAAGTAGTCTATAATTACTTAAGATAATTTTGGCTAAACACTATCTGCATCTTCTTAAACTGGCTGCTGACGGGCTTCTCTCTTTGGCTTTGTTGATGCTATTATTCATTATGTGATACTGTTGATGAATTTGCAGAGAGATCGTACCCATCAATATACGTAGGACTCAGAGCTGGTCAGGGTGAGAGTTGCTTAATGGATGGGGAGCACACAAGCTGTAAGAGGTGGCCCTCTGTGGCTTTGTTCTCTGTGGAAGTAGAGCTTGTCTTGTCAAATGTCTGACTTAACCCCTTGTAGTTGTTAGTGTGGGTAATATGGTTTTTGAGAGCGTATGGATTGTGAGGGCAGTAATTTGGTAATGGCTCTTCAAATGGAAAAGACTTGTTGATGAGAGGAAAGAAGAGTTGGCATCTTGACAGGAGTATTTTGGGGTCCCAACATTCCACCTTGCTTCCTCCTTTTTTGGGTCTTTTTAGTCTTGATTGGGTCTTTTAGTCTTGAGAAGAGAAGACTTAGGGGGGACCTGATCAATGATGACAAATACTTAAAGAGAGGGTGTCAGGAGGACAGAGCTGGTCAGTGGTGCCCAGTGACAGGACAAGAGGAAATGAGCACAAACTTGAGTATAAGAAGTTCCACCTAAACATGAGGAAGAACTTCTTTACTGTGAGAGTGGTGCAGGACTGGAACAGGCTGCCCAGAGAAGTGGTGGAGTCTCATTCTGTGGAGACATTCAAAACCCACCTGGAAAAATTCATGTGCAACGTGCTCTAGGTAGACCTGCTCTGGTGGGGGATTGGACTAGATGACATCCAGAGGTCCCTTCCAACCCCATATGATTCTCTGATTTCCCCAGAGCTAATCTCAGTGTTGAGTGGCTCTGAGCACTCTGGCTGTAGCCCGTGCAACTCCAGCAGTAGGGAAAAGTCTGTGCTACAGACAGTGTGAGCACCAGCTCCCTGAACTGGGTTCATAGATGGAGAAAAACAAGGAGGTGCCAAGTGTGGGAGTTCTGACTTGGGCAGGCAGAGCTATTGAAAGGACCAACAGTGAGGACCCAGCTTCAAGGGATTTTTTCCTCAGTAACAGTGTGAGCCAATTTCCATGCATGAAATCCTCTGTCCATCAAAAGTGGCATTTAAAAAGTGTTTTATTCTGGTTTTCATTGGTTTTCTTGATATCTGTCTGCTGCATGCTGTACTGAGCACCAGAGATGCTGCTGCTCTTCTCCATCAATGCAGACACCATTCTATCATCCTGGAGGGGAGAGGCACGGTTGCTCTGATTTTTCGCATATGAGAAATGACAGGTCTTGTCATGTCCAGAAAGCAGCAGCGGGCAAGGGTCTGCTGGTGAACATTAGCTCATTTCTTCTTCCTGACAGCCCACCAGTGCTGCCAGCAGCTAGGAAAGGTAAATGGATATGACAGTAATACCTCTTTCTAGCAGCACAGCTAAACCATGCAGCCAGAGATCCCCTCTGTGCTGTGTTGATCAGGGTCAGCTCTTTGGTGAGAGAGCTCTGAAGAATATTGAGGATGCTTTGTGGAAAGGTATCAGCTTTTTGGTAGAGGCTGTGATCCCACCTGTGTTTTGTATTATTCTTGAGGTGTCGGGCTGGAGCATGAAGTGAAGGTGAGCCTCCTCAGTGCTGAGGGGAAGAGCTCCTGCTCTTCCAAAAGCAGCATGGGGCCAGGCTCTGTTGAACACTGTGCACCTGAAGGTAATGTGAATTTTTGGGTTGCTTTGCCTTAGAATGATGCTATATGCTGTTCTTGGTGGTTTATTTGGTCAGTGGCATTAGCATCAGTAACCTGGCTAAGCAGCAACGTGGTCTTATGTGTATTTCCATTCCCTTCCAGCTGCTTTGCAGAGTCTTTCCCTTCCAATCCTAGATTTGGCCTGCATTGTCACATCCCATTCTGGTAATTCCTCTAAGACAAATAGTGAGGAGGCTGATTTTTTTTTTTTTTTTTTTTTTAAGTTTCTTGATCGTTTTCTTAGTCTCTGAACATGTAAATTGTAGCTTTGTAATGTAGCCAGCCTTTCCTGGAACTCTGTAGCTATCTGTCTTCCCGTTTGATTCAGAACTGCTCTGCCATCCAGAACCTCCTCTAGAGAAAACGGCTTTGTTAGAAACAATAGCAACATCAAAACAAACTGCAGGAAAGCCACTTAACCTGTGTGTGTCCTGTAACCTCCTTTGTGCTTGTGTACAGTCCTGGCAGCTCTTATGGAGGTGTACCAGGCATTTATTAGGGAGCCCTGGAAATCAAGGGGTGAGGGATCCCATGCAATATTCTTGTGGTGAATATTTACATGATACCATTTTTGATGTGAGGTGTTTACTGTGCTTGTCTCGGTAGAGTATTCTTGAACTGACATAATGATATCAGTCAGTGGGCACAATCTCAGTGAGATGGTTTGGCTGATGTACAAACTTGCTGTTTGAATTTGCCCTGCTCCTAAAAGCCATGTTTAGCTGTTTAGCAGCTGTCTCAGCATGTTTCTCAGGATTTGTTGTCTACTGAACCAGGAACTGAAACTCTGGGCCCACATGATGGTGGTGACTGTCAAGGCTGTGCTGAGCCAGTGCGAGCACTTCATATCCATCATTCAGCGTAGTGTAACTTAAATGTGAAATTCTGATTTCACTCCTTCTAGTAAGATCTCATTTGGTTTGTGCCTGACTTTTGATGAACAAACAATGTTTTATCCAGGCAACCTAGTAGGAGGAGGGGTCTGATTTGTTCTGATTTAGGGAATTCTTTGTTGTGGTCTGTGAAATGGCTGACTACCTGTGTTGGAAAGGTGACTGTTCCACGTATTGTTTGAGAACTTTCCTGTTCTTTAAAGCTGAGGTGTGCTAAAATCCCCTAACTTTTTATGTTGGGTTTTGCTACTTTGGTTTCCTGATCAATCTTTCCTTGAGTCTGGACTGAACAGAGCTGCTTGGCTGTGAGTCATAGGGCCTCTATAGCTCTTGGACCTTTTTTTGTGGTTTGCTTTTGGAACAGGATAAACAGAACTATTCTTGCAGGTAATAAAGTTCTGGGTAACCCACATGGTACAGTAAAGAGAGAGAATAGGAGACAAAACTCCCATTAAATGGTGTTTACTGTTGTCATTTTACCTTCTTTAAAGTTGAGTGCTGTATTATATTTTGCTGGGGGAGGTGGACTGATTTTTCATATTTCGTAAGCCGGTATCTTACCTAACTACAGCCCAAGTGATGAATATTCAATTAGATCTGTACTGTATGAAATACACTGCTGCTTAGCTGGGTTAAGGTTAGGTAGCCCATAAATTGGTAATTTGGTTGTCAGGTTCCATAGTGCCCTGGACAGTAACAAAACCCATGAATTTAAACACTCTTGTGGATTCCTTTATAAAACATTAATCTTTGGATTGGATTGGAAAGAATTTAGGTCTTTTATCCTTTTTCTTTTCCTTCAGTAAAAAAAAAAAGGCTGAATTAAATTAAAAATTTAGGAGGACTTTTAATATTGCAGTGACAACAAACTGCATCTCTCAAAGTCAGCAGCCTTCATCCTTACCACTGACATGTGGTAAAGAAGCATCTTCAGTAATGCAATATTGCCAAGAATTTAAACAAGTGCTAACATTTCCTGAAAAAATTTTAAAAGTTATATGTATAGAAGCTGAACTGCTTTAATGTCATACTGTGTTTCCCTTCCTTGGATTATTTTTTACTGCTAGCAGTCAAATGGCCATTAGGAATACAAAATATGGTAATGTTTTTGCTCTGTCCTTAGGATTTCCCTGCAGGCAAGGTGTAGCAGATAGTCTAGTGCCCATTTGGGTTCATTCAAGTGGGAAACTGATACTGCAGTTTTGACTTGGGTCAAATCTCCAAGGATTACTGGCATCTTCCAACTTGGAGGTGAGGTGAGAATAGCAGAGGCTCAGATTGCCCATAGCTGAGACAAGAAGATCAGAGGATGAGGGATGAGTAGCATCCGGTAGGTCCTGCTCAGTAATTTCTTGTCAAAACCTCAGGGCAGTCTTTTTGCTCTCCAGGTGCTGTGCTATTTCTGGGTCTGTTTTGGTAATGTCCACTGAACAAGCCCTGACTGTATTTCATGCTATATTACTGTTTACTGTAGCTAATCTTAATTTCTTTTATTATATAATGTAGCAATGAGGCAACCTAGTCACTGCAGATCACAGGGATTAGTGCAGCTGTCATGTGGATAAGCTCACATTGTGCCTCACAACACCACCCCAGGCTTGCTTAAACCGTGCAGATTCAACACTGTCTCGCTCTCATCACTGTAGATACAGCCGAGGATATGTAAATGCATGGGGGTATGTATGGATCCTGTAGGTATTTACACATGCTTAGGCAATGCTGCCTTGCAGCATGGTTTATTATCTGGGTTTGACAGCACCCTTTGAATGCAGGCATCGCTTTCCCATCCGTATGTTCCCTGAGGCTGTCAGCAGTCATTGGGATGACTGGCGGAGTGTCAGCTAAGCTCTCCGCTCCTGGAGGAATATTATAGTAGCAAAGCTGACGAGGACTGTGACATCTTTGAGGGGGGACACTGCATGAGGTCTGCATGGTATGCATCGACCCCTAGTTGATGAGTTTTTCACAGCAGGGACTTTTTTGTTTCTGTTCTTGTCAGTATCTGTCAAGGTACCCAACTTAGCTTTCTTTTCTCTTTTCAATTCCTTTTTAAAATTTTTTTTTCTTCCCCTTCTTATCTTAGAGTCCCAGTTGCAACCCATTGGGTTATCATCTCTGCTGATGTTTGGAGTGACTGAGAGCTGGAGCAATGCTTCCCATTGGCTCTGACCTGGGACACAGTACCAGGGACTGCTGGTCTAGTTCTTTATCAAGCATGAAGACAGGAGTCTTGCCTCCAGGGGTGGTTGAAATTCCCAAAGATTTCTTGGCAGGAGCCATCTTTTACCCTACCAAACTATAGATTACATAATCACATTTTACTTTCCTGACTTTCTCTTTTAAAATTTGAATATGGAATCTTTTTTTTTTCCCGTCCCTTTTGCACAATTCAGTGTGCTGTTAAATACTCCAATTTCGTGTCAGGAATAGCACTTCAGTGAGAGGAGAGAGAAATGTTCCCAGATACATATCTTCTTAATTTTTTTAAGTTGTTTGGTATTGAAGAATCACAGTAAAACTTTTCAGTGCTTTATTATTTTTTTTTAAAGCGCTTTTCTACATATGCCCTTGTTATGCTAAGGGGAGATGGTATGTGCATGGAGACCCTTGCCTGATAAACTTACTAAAGTGAGTACTCCACTGGTGTATGTGTGTGTTTCACAATACAGAGTAAAGCAGTTAACCTCACACTTTTCCTTGGCACTCTTTACCTGAAATTCAGTCCTTTCTGTGTTCTTTGCTGGGGTCATGTACCATAATTCTTCTGTGGTCCTCATATATAATTGTCTCAGGCATTCAATGTGGCTTGTGTAATCGTCTCTGTTTGGAGTAATGCTTGGCACTCTGTTACCCTTCAGAAGAGGCAGGGCATCTCAGAGATGCTTCTAAAAGTGTCCTGGATGGTCTGTCTTTGTCAGGCTGTAGCCACGTGCTCCAGCAGGTCACAATGACAAAAGAGTAGTCCTGTGCTTGCAAACAGCTTTTTTTTCACAGGATGCTGCTCTTATCTGCTCTGGAGATTCAGGTCTTGAGGGGAAAAAATGGTGAGAGGACACAGGGCAGCACTGGCAGCTGCCTGCCCCTGCTGTGGACGGAGTTTGTTTGTGCTGATGGATGCTGTGCACTGCAGTTTGTGAACTGTATCAAATTCCCCTCCTGCCTTGCCATCGCTGCTGGCATAGCTTGTTGTGTTTATGAATGTGACAGTCAAATACATCAGAGGCACAACTTGCCCACTGATCTGTGAGACTGCCTGCCTTGCTTCAGTGGGAACCCAACTGACAGCAGCAGGGACTGCACTGATTTCTAGGAGCGATAGATCAGAGGATTTAGGTTTAGAAGGCTCATTGGGACATGCCAGCCTGGGAGGCTTAGTTGTGCATTCCTCAAGTTTATTTAACCTTTGAGGGGGAGGATATTTTGCTAGTCTCGTGTGTGCTCTTGACAGGTCTTGGGAACAATTTTCCACTTTCAGTTCATGTACTTATTATGAACAATGAAGTTTCACCATGATAGAAAGCTGATAAAGAGGGAAAGGCATGAAGAACACTTCAGATCCAGAGCTTAGTAGTTTTAGAAGAGGGTCTTTGCCATTTTTACTGTGCCAAAATGCAGAATTATGTTTAAATTAGGGTTTATATTGGCATAGCTATTTTGATAAATATCACACCCAGATGAGCACAGTTGAATAGAAAGGATGATTTGTCTTAGCATATTTGTGTTGGAAATGGACAAAGTTACAAAGTTGTTTTTTTTTTTTTTTTTTAAATGTCATATGATGATTTAGCCTCCAGGTTGTTGCAGGACATAACGTTTTTATTTCTTTGAATAGTAGCAAGCAATGGTTCTTACATGTTGTAGTTCAGGGAGCCCAGGTGAGGAAGTGTTTTACCTTCCCCCTCAGGACCTCCTGGTCTCTGGTGCTGTGTGAAGTTATCCTACAGGAGATTTGGCTGTCTACTGCAGTTGTTTTTGCTGGAATTCATGTTTGTGTCAGTAATATACGTCTGGTTATTATCTGGGGGAGGACAGGGCTGGTAGCTGCATTAGACTGACTTGTAGCATCGCTGCAGCCTTTCTGAAGGTAGTTCCTTGGAGCAGCAGTGGCAAACTGTGCTTTATGTATCTCCAGCTTTGGACTGAAAAATCCCTAATCACAAGACAAGGTGACATTTTCAGGTCTCCTGTTAACTTTCCCCTAGCCTCTGTCGCTGATTGTTGCCCTTTTCACAGCAGCATAGGTGCTTTCACTGTGCCCAAGCATTCTTGGAGGGCAACAAATCTCCTTAGTGCTAGATTCCTATAATAAGAGGCAGCCCTGCACTTCTCCTTTTCAGCTCTGAGTCTCATTTATTGGGCTTGGTGGCATATGTTTCAGTCCTTTAATTAAGTCCTCCCTTTGTCTCTCTATCTGCCAGAGCACGGTTCCCATTTTTCTTGCTGCAGCACTTAAGCATAATTTGGTGTCAAACACATGCTCTCTGATTGAGGTCCAACCAGATTTACTTGCAAATGTGTCTGGGTCAATAGCATTTGTTTCAATTAGATTTACAAAGAGCCATTTTGGTACTCTGGCATGTTAGTCAAAAGGGAGACTGTGGGGAGAGTAGGAGTAGGGAGGGCCTTGGACCTGCCAGGCACTTAGCTAATTTATGATTTAAAAAAAAAAAAAATTAAAAAGAAAAGGATTGGAAAAAAAAAAAAAGAAAAGGCAATGGGGGAAATCTGATATCATTGGCCTGTGGCCAAACAGGGCTGTAGCAGTTTCTGCTAAGGAGCAATCAATAGCCAGGGCTTAGCCTGCTGAGTGCTCTGAGATGCACTGCTTTAAGATGTAAAAATTAGTAGAGCCAGGCATCTTTGAATGCAGATGGGATTGTGGCCACAGTTGGCTTAATGAGTGAAAAGCATTTGTAGCAGGGCTGAGCCAAAGCCACAGCAGGCTGGGAAGAATTAGCTATTATTCAGTATTATTTATTTATCCATACTTTCCCCTGCAAATACAGGGGCAGTGTTTTCATACATGTGGAATTTGAATTTGTGCACTCAGGTAAGAAGCTTGATTCACCTGCCTTGTTACCCCTGCAGTCACCATGAGGAATTTGGCTTCCCATTGATACTAAAGGAATTTGCATGCTCAATGCCTTTCCTAACAGATCCTCTGAGGTGCTTAACTTGAACTGGATTGAATGCTGCCCTCAGAAAACAGGCTAGGGGTATCCAAATTGCATTAATCCAGCCTTTGGCATCCTATGTGTTGTGATATTTTACACACTGATGATTATCTTTACAGATAAATAAGACTAAAGAACTAGATGAAATGTCTTTTCCCAGTATTTTAGAGAATCTGCTAAAGAGCCAGGCTTAATACTGTGGTACTGTCCTGGGACCATGTTTTCTTTGTGAGATTACGTTTCCCAACCTATGTGGTCTTCTGATGGCTTGAGTGCAGGGCTGCTCAGCATCAAGCTTTGTCTTGTGTTTTTCCCCTGCTTAAGCTACTAAAGAAAAATTTCAGCAGAGTCAATTATTAATAATTTTGAGTTAACTCATTGGTTGTTTCACATGCCTCATGTCTGAGAAACATCTAGTTTACAAATTAAATTAGAAGCAAGACTTTTAGATGACTTTGTGGGGGTCAAAGGAGGGTGAAGCTGGTCTGGTGAGAGTTCCAGCAGTCACGGCAAGCCAGGTTCCAGCTAGAGACACTCTGTCAGTGGAGCTGACCCTTGGGACAGGGGAGGCTTTTATTTTTAAAGCTTCTTCTGCTGTGATCCCCACAGTTGTCATGAACTCTTTTTATTTTAAACTCTGATTTCTTTTGACCAACTAGGCTATTGTTTTCTCAGTAAATGCTGTGTCTTGAGCTTTGGTGCTCTGATGTCTGTGAGCACCACTGAGATACCTCAGGCTCATTGAAACCAATGTGGAAGATGATGTTATTCATCATAAATATATAAATATTTGGAACTGTGGTAGCATTGAGTAATTCTCTAATCATAATAAACCCACGCATATTTCTATTGTATCCATCAAACAAAGGTTTTGATTTTGGCATAAAAATATGGATAGCTATTGGAGAAAAGATCGAAGGGTTCAAAATGCCCCATATCAAAGGTAATTCCATACACTTCCCATTTTTACCATGCTGCTTTAGTGCTCGTTAGTTAACTCGCTGAATTACTGGAGTCTCAATTATGATCAACCTGATAACTTCCTCAGTGATTTTGAGAAGTGCCTGGGCATACAATCTATTTTTTTCTGCAATGAACAGTCAGACATCAACATATGCTATTACTCTGTAGCCTCTTACAATTTATGGAATAAAAAAAAACAAAAAAACAAAAAAAACAAAAAAAAACACACACACACACCCCAAAAAAAATACCACATAAGAAAATGAGCACAGATGTCACAGATCTTGTCCCAGTTTACCTATTTTGGTGATACTTGTAACCTTCTCAAAAAGATTAGATTTAGTACCTTTGCAAAGCATAGGGGACAGAGTGGCCCTTCCAGTGTGTTTATTGTGACCGTGCCAGCACTGCCAGCTCCGTTCCCAACACAGGATATGTGTTGTGGATGGTGACATAAGAGATAAAGTACAGTGCAGATGGGTACATTAGGTTTCTGAGTGTCTGTTCAGACAATTTGATCTGTCATCACAGAAGGAATAAATCGGGAGCTCTACACTGTCATTTTTATTGGTGTTGCTTTTCAGAACATACTTGAAAAATATTGCAAGGTGTCAGATGTCAGCGAACTGGTGAGCTCCCCACTGCCTCAGAAGGAGCCGCTCCGACCTTCAAAACCTGAATGAAGGTAGTTGATTTATGGCAGTAAATTGCATGACCTCGCATCCTAATAGGATCACACTGCCCTTAAATCTGGTCTAGCCACTGAGGAGAGAGCTGCACAGCTCTTCAAAACCTGCTGTACAGAGAGAAGTCGTCTGCAAAATAACAGATTAGAGGGTAAGGAAGAATCCTGCTCTCATGAGCAGACCAGAAAATGGCAGGGAGATGACTCCTGGGTCCTGTGCTGCTTCAGTTGCTTCTTGACCTTGACTCCCTGACACTGAGTGAGGGGGATAACTGGCCTTTCCAACCTCAGGGTGCAAAACTGAACAAAAGCAGTAGAAAAACATCTGCTTCTAAGTAGAGGACTCCAGGGCGAGCACGGAACTGATTTAGTATATTGCTGAGGGGCTCGTAACTCCAGCTGACTTCACAAGTCTTTGGTAGCTTGTGTAAATTCACAGATTGTGGAGAAATGCACTCTGTGCTCTGGGGATGCTTTCTTTGAAGAGGGCTGCTTAACCTCAGTATCTTCTCCAGAGGCGGTGGTGAAAGAGGCATTTTCTAAGAGGCCCATTTTAAGGGGTCTTTTTTGAAGGTATCTTGTGGCAATGTTGCACTGTAACGTGAGGCAGTGTGTTTATTTCCATGCTCTGCCAGCCCCTGATGCCGGTGCCACCTGTTTTCCTTCCCACTGCACAGCTGTGTCTTTGTGTACAATTTCTGAAATGGCTTTTTATGACATCTGTGTTTTAGCTCCCTTGGGACCCATCACTTGCAGTCCTAGCTCACTGTGAGGCAGTGCTATAAATGTAACTTGCTTAAATCGCCACTCACTGAAAGAATAGAAAAGATTCATGAGCAAAAATTCGCCTTCGTGGTGAAGAAATACTCACTACCATGATCTCATCCAGGAGCACAGAGTGTAGATTTCTTTCATTTGCAGTTGAGTCAAAATGATATAAATCATGAGAACAAGGCACGCTCAAACCTTCTGCAAAGAACAGAACTGTACTCAAAACATTTGTTTTGACTCAGGACTTGAATATCTTGTCCCAGTAACACATGGGGATGGCTCAGGGGAGGATTCCATGGGGGATGTGTTGTAGTTGTTGTTGCAAAGGCCAGTACCTGCTAATGAAGACAACTTAACTTGTTCCCTGTTATGAAGATCTTTGCCCAAAGAAGGGCTGTGAGGATAGCTGCTCCTGTAGCAGCAGCCCGTGTTCCCTCAGGGTATTCACACAAAAGCTGCCTTAAACAGTGTTGTTTGTTGGTGTGTGTTTTCTTGAGGTGTACAAATACCCTAGACATCTGCCTAGTGCCACTACCCCAGGCACTGCGACACACTGTGATGCCTGAACCAATCCCCAGCGTAGGGTACAACTAATGGAAGAGGACTGTAATATCCTAGATGGTAATTATTTGAAAAGTCTGGCTGCTTGAAGATGACTGGCGTGTGTATTTAAGAAATGCAGTTTGCTAAAACTTGTAGTATATATTCTGATTCTTAAAAGCAGAAGGCAGAAATTTTATTATAATCAAAAATATAAAGTAGCCAGTGTTGTAGCTGAGAAGCTGTGTTCCTTCCCAGCTTGTTTGAGAGGATAAAGAGCATCAAGGAAGGAGGGAAGGGGAAGCCTGATATGAAACCAGATATGGTTTCTGCAAGCAGTTCTGGCTGAACTTCCCAGATTAGAAAAGTTCTGATGGCTCCCTTCAGGATAAGGGGGTGCCTAAAGTCTCTTCCCACTGCCACCCTGTAAGGTCTTCACTGAGTTTAGTAGAGAAGGAATGCAGCAACATTTAGGCTTGCATTTTAACTGCTGGAAGTCAATGTTGTTGCAGCATAATGTTTGGGTCAGTCTCCCAAAATGCTATGGTCACCCCTCTTACTGTCATTATTAAAATCTGGTTTGTTAACGCCTTTGAAAAAACAATCTCACTGCTGGATTCCCTGTGTTTCCTCATTAAGTACAGGCTGAAAATGTAAAATAAAGCATATTTCTGCCCCAGTCAAAGCCTAGATGAGAGAGACTTCTGTCAAAGACACCTAATAATTAACTGTTTACTTGAACATGAAAATGCTTAAAATAAAGGTCATGGCCAGATTTGTTCAGCCAAACTGATAATTTCTAACCAGTTTACAATAGTGGTTTTTTAATACTCAAAAGATATAGCTGGCTGTTACCTACCTGGCCATTTCTATAAGGCTTCCTGTCTTGACACAGTCCCTCAATTACACTTGATTGCGGCATAAGTTTGCCAGGAGGGAGAGAGAGGTGTTCTCCCTGAGCACGATGCCCAGCAGGTGTCCTGTACCCATTCTGGTAAGTGTGACTTGCTTTGATTGGTAGGTCCCAGCAGGGTTTTCAACGAGGCAGACGATGGGAAAATTAGAAATCGTGGGTTATCATGAATAAGGCTGACTCATTTTAGGGGCAGAGGTTTTCCTCGGGGGAGATGCTGTTGAACTCTAGAGAAAGAAAAGAGCGAGTGACTGTTGTGAATCCCAACCATTGGACCTTTGGACAAGAATTTAGGATTTCTGTTTCTGTGGTTTATGAAGCTTGGCTTTGTACTAGCTAGCCTATGAAATATAGGGAGCATGGCAAACTCCTGTATGTCTTCTGAGCCATAAGATGTAAAAAAAAAAATTACATTTTTATGAATATTGTCTTAAATTTTGCTCAGAAAAAAACTGTTCTCACCAGAGTACCTGGGTGCTTTGGGGCCAGACCTGTGAAGTCATTGGGCTATTGTGAACTGCCACCAAAGAACCTGTGTGAAATGGTAGAATTAGTGGTGAATGGAAGACAGTATTTTTCACAATTGCTTAACATTTTTGTTCAGAGTGAAAGACTCTATAGAAAGACTGTGGGAGTAGGCAAACTTCCTCTGATTTAAACAGAACAATATAGTTTAGTAATCTGACACAATGGGATTTTCTTATGAAGATGGAGCTTTATTGTAGAGCACTGTCATTCATTTTAAAATGTAAGTCTCGTATTCAAATTTACAGTATAAAATCCATGGAAGCAATGTGAAGTGCAGTATGTTCTATTCCCTTAAGCAATTTAGAGAAGTAAAGTAAGCTTTGCTTTTAATAAACAAAGGCATTCTCTCTCAGATAAAGAAATGGATTGGTGTGCTTTTTCTTACCATCTCAGCGAAGCAACGCAGACCATGCTGCTAGTTCATCTCAGTACCTGCCTCCTACTTGTGCAGGGAGGAAGAACAGTTGCATGGTCTGGGCAGAGCAGAATAATTATGACATTAACCTGAAATTCGAGTGATTCAGTTCACTCTTCTTTTTAACTATAGACATTCTTCGTAGGATGACAATTTTCTTTGTCTCTCATGTGCTTTGGTTTCATGCTTGTAAAATGGACTTGATATTTCTGTGCTTCAGAGGAATGTTCTGAGGTGAGTCAATGTATTATACATCTGGGACAATCTGAGCACCTATGGTTTCCGTGGAAAAGTCTGGTGAGAATATAGATCAAACTCTATTGCTTGTATTCTTCAGCCCCTGAATAAAGAAGTATCACCTTGTGCCAGTTTTTATCCATTTGTGTTCTTATCCTTCACTGAGTTCGGCTAGATTGATTTGTGGTTTTTCCTCTTGCACTTGAGATTTTTGTTTTGGCAGGCATCTCTGTTCTGACAATTTCTTTCTGACATTTGTCCAAGGAAAAAAAAAATGACACAAACGAATTAAAATTTATTTCCTTGCTATAGGGAACCCCAGCCACAGATGAGCTCTAGAGCTGTTTTCAGCCGACCGGAGCATGGCTCAGATTTCTAATCTTCCCCTGGCTAAACTAATGTCACTTTCTGTGACAGAGCCTGAGAATTTAGAGGCTCAGCAAAAGCACAAGTCATCTATGTGAGCACTGGACTGATCTGAGAGTTTACGAGCGAGGGCTGAGCAGCCTGGCTGTATCGTGCCACTTCCTGCTCCAAACGAGCCAGGCTCCTTAAATTAACCACGTGAGCCAGCCCGGGCCACTTCCACATACACAGCTACCCCGCCACTTGAAAAAGTAGCATTTGGGTCCTCACCAAAATGAGCAATGTGGGGATTTTGTTTGTTTGTTTCTTCTACTCCTAGCAGTTCTAAGTCATCTCTTCATTACCTTATTCCTTCTTTTTCCTCTTACCTTTATTTTCTTTTCTCTTTTTAATGGAGGTCAAATACCTACGTGTAGGTGACACTAATCATTTCATACAGTTTGTCCCATTCCTCTGTTCTGGCTCAACCCCCTTGTGACATTTTCTGTCCAGCCAATGACGAATGGGGTCTGGATTGAGGTGGAAATGAACTCAGGAGTGAGTTTATGGGACTGCAGTGAACCATCTGTTAATGTAAATGTTTAAGGTAAAATGCATTAAGGCCTGTGCGCTGACGAGACATTTCATTTGCATCCTGCCTCTGGGATTATTTCTGGCTCATGCCTAAGGGCAGCAGAGTTCCAGGGCAGACAAGTGTGCTTTTTCTTCTTCATCTTTTTGCTAGTGCAGGTTTTACATTATGGTTGAGATGCCAGACCCTGAAATGTGAAATATGCTACTTAGATTCAAAATGTGGTTTTGGTTTTAAAAATTAACAAGGTTTCTCCTTCCCCCAAAGAACTCATAGATTCAGTTACACTTTTTTTTATTTATAGGAAAAGAGAATTTAACTATCATTATTTTTAGAAGTAGGAGAAACTTCTCCATTCTTTGCTATTCAGAATTTAAATTTTAAAGAGCTAGTGAGCAAGAAAGTTCATGAAGAGAAAGTGCAATCGGTTGATAGCACTTGTCCCTTTCTTTGTGCGTGTCTGTCATCTTGAAATCAATAGGGAATGCTAAACTAGATTTTTCTTAAGTGTTCTGATAGTCTCATGAGTAACTTAAGTGAAGACAGTTTAAAAAGATCTGAAGGCGTGTCACTGCATGCTCATAAAAGGATAGTCCATAATTTCAATCCTGACAGTTTCCATCTAAGTCTGTGAAGAAAATTTTAGGTGTTCCCAAACCTTAAGAGGGAAGTAAGTCTATAGTGTTAGAAGGCACATAGTTTAATGCGCATTAGAAAGAGAATGTTCATCATTGGGGCTTTTTTATGCTTCAGTCTAAGCTGCCCTTAGAACAAAATGTATTTGGTATGGATGGGAGACATGTTACTTGGCATTTCTGTGTGGCATTTCTTTAGGTGTATGAGCTCTGAGAGAAAAGGGGCCCAAGAGTCAGCGTGGGACATTCATCTCGGCTCTAGTGATTTACTAATTTTGAACTTATGGGATAATAATAATAATAAATGACAGTGTCATAATAAACTGTCTGTTGATTACATAAATTTCCAATCTAGATCTGATAAGTCTAAGCTTGTAACCAAAATTTTTTCTTGTTTTCATCACACAGATAAGTTGCTCATACAGTGAGAAATCTAGATGTTCTATCTGGAGCCACGTAAACCAGGCACAGCTTAAAGCCATTAAAGAGGGTAGTGTCCAGTTCATCTGGACACTAGCATAGACTGGACCATACTCAGTTCTTGGTTTATCTTGGATATACAACTCTGCATATGGCTTGGATGTGGCCTCTACTGATACCAGCACAGGGGACTTCTTGTCTGTCTTGCAGTCACAGGACTGGAGAGCAAAGATTCTCATGTAATTCTTTTTCCTACCTTGGCAGTTTAAGTTTCTGTGAATAACAAGAATGACTTTGGCAGTGAAGGTTGATGAAGAACTTTGTGTTAAGGTCTTGTTAGCTTAGCATACTTATTCTTTACTAATTCCTTGTGTGGGCACCCTGCATTGAACATGCCTTTGTGTGGGTTAGAAGTGGATTAAGCTTAACTGCTAAAAAGAGCTTGAGGTATAGAATAAGGGAATTACAGGCAGAATGCTGTTAAGTCACATTCTTATTTGTTCTGAAGTAATTTCTCTGTGTTGGCAAGCACTAAGGAAAAGCTTCTTGTCTTCTCATGGTAAGAGGGGAGAAAATCCAGTTTGGATTGAGCATGCCCTTCTTTTCTCCTTCTCTTTTAACTCCAGTTTGCCCTCTGTGCTGAGCTGGAGAATCACACATTCACCTCTCATTCTCCAGCTGAAGAAGATTGATGTGCAATTAAGATCTCTAAGGAGATGTATTAAACCCTGCAAAGACTCCAAATTCAGCCATGAATCTTCTTGTTATTTTGTTTTTCCTCTCCTTTCTATTTTGTGTATTGCTATCTCCTCATCTCCAGGACCGTGGTGACCCTGGCTCATGCTCCAGTGAAAGGTGGGAGCTGAAGGTATTATGAAAACGAGTCACTGAAATCTACCTCCGGTTACAAAGCTCTTTGTGTCTTGATCTCATGCCTTTTTACCTCAGTCTTTTTCCTTTCTCATGCTGTCTTAGGTTAAGATTTGGTGAGTCATGGTTGCTATGATGTGGCTGGATTCAAATGTTATCATAAAACTTGAAAATATATCTTTTTAATATTAAAAGAACAACTGAAGTTTGGAAATCCTGTTCCGTGGCAGCTTTTGCCAGAAAAGTGCTAAAAAATGTAAAGGGATTTGTGACTTTTGGCTGACAACAAAATTGTTAGAAAATTTCTCGTCATTGTGAGAGATCCACATTTATTCAGATTTATTTTCTGAATCCATGTATTCAGTGTGTGTGGATTCCAAGTTAATTTACATCACTTCTCACTCATCTGCTTTCCAAATACTGTAACAGAGCTCAGCTTCCAAAATGAAGGTATTTCCTTTCTTTGCTTGTATTTTGATTCTTTTGGTTTAAATATCTTCAAGTATTTGTTGGGGCTTTTTTTTTGCTTCTTCAAGCATCCTTCTACTCTAGTTTGATTTCAACCTTCCTTGTGGGTTTTGACACAGGCAGTATTACACAAACCTTTGTGCATTAGGATTTCAAGCAGATCTTTTCACACAAGATATTTTTTCACGTGTGTAGGAGTTACCACTAATCTCAAATGTTAAGCCCGTTGCTCCATTTCTTGCTGTATGCGTCATACTGTTGTTCTTTTGATGGAAGAATTGTCTCTTTCTATTGATCAGTCTCATGATCCATGCAGACGTATTCATCTAGACAGTGAGTGATGTCTGAGTCCTCATCATACACTTACCCTTTGTGAATACTCTGTTTTCATTCAAAAGTTGTTATGCCTGAAAATGTACCATTTTTTGGAATCGTTATGCTAAAACTGTGATGTAGCTATTGAATCCCTGATACCATTGTTTCCTTTCTCTGTACCTACCAAATTTTGATAGCTCTGCTAGTGTATTGGGTTTGCAGCCATTTTGTCCCCATCTTGTGTTATGGTTTTAATTCTAATTTAGTTGAATGAAATGGAAATCTTTCTGCTCAAATCTAGATTTAGAAATCAGGCCTTATATGATGACAAAGTAACTGAGAAATAAGGTACGTTTTCTTGTCTTCTTTCTTATTTGCTTGTCATTAAAGGTACAGAAATCCTCCACTATGTGCAGATTTTCTGAAATCAGAGCAAAACCAAAAATACTGGTAGGCCTCATGTCCTCTGTTTATAGAGGACACTTGTGATAACAGAGACTGTTGAATTTTACCTCTACTTTTATAAAAATCTGTGAGAAAATTCCTTAACAGAAGGCAGAAGCCAAGCCTTGATTACTTGCAGTCTACAAGAACTGTGTATTACATTTAGCTAGATCAGAGCATTAGGTTCAGTGTTCTGAACATGATGGACTACAACTATTAAGTTCTCCCTGCAATTTCAGTTGCATTCAATACTCTTCAGTTCCTTTCTGGAGTGATTGTAGAAATTTTGTGTGTGTTAACTTCCAGGGCTGCTTTTTTGTCTCACCTGTTGAAGTGATCTGTCACTGTAGAATTCCTGCATCAGTGTTCTCCACTTTAGGAGTCCCTATAGATGTAAGATGCTACTCTGGCATTTTGTATGTCAACCATTTCAAAAGTGCAATAATAGAAGAGGTGAACCTGAGAGAACAAGAGGAAGTTTAAAGAGCAGAAAAAGAAAGATAAGCACCTTGCCTGTCTCCCATTCTCCGGTCTAAAAGTAGCCTCTATGATTAATTTAGCAGTCTGTGCTCCTTAAGGAGGCATTACTCGAGCAGGAATTTGGCTACTCATGCTAGAGGCAATGCGACGGGCTGGTGCCTAGCAGTGATAACACAAGGTCACAAAGGTGTTAAAATGCCAATAAGAACAGTTATGTACTGGACTGTGTCCTTATTAGTCCCCCAAAGAAGCTGACCATCTAGATAAGTATAATGCCCCTGGTTATAAATGGTTATGCTGCCAGTTCCTCCAGTGCTGTCAGCACTGCTGAACCTGCACCGATCAGGAAATTCCTTTCCTCCTCTGCTAGTGCTGTTACGATGTGTTTAGAGATTGTGAAGGCCTGGATCACCAGGAGTGTCTGTGGGGATGTGAGGCTGTCCAGCAGGTGTGAGAAGTTATGTTGTAGGCATATTTCTGCATAGAAATTATTTTCTACGTATCTCCTGAGAGGATGTGAAAGGTTGAGTACCCAAGTGTACCTGGAGGTATCTTTGAGGGCTGTCACACAAGCTCTTGAATAGACATAACAGATTCTAAAGAACAGACAACAGAAATAATGGAAATATCTGAGACTGCTGCACAGATTCATCCTGTTTCAGATAGATTAATGGACCTGGTTTACACTTTTCACTATCTCACACTCCTTTGGAAAGATGTGCTGGAATAAACTATTGGAAATAAACTGACATCGGTAGAATTTTGCCAACACATGACATAAGTGAATTGAGCTTGTAGCTAAGCATAAATCTGAAGACTGTAGACACGCTCATCAGCTGTGAACTTCAGAGCACAGTTTCCATCCTGTAGGGTGCTGAGCAATTGCAAGTTCTATTAGATACAATGTAAGTCAACACCTGTAGTCTTTAATGAAAGATTATGCAAAACTTCTAAAGAAAATGTACCTATTTCTACCCTATCACTGCTAGAAAAGAGGTTTGTGGGTTGTTTTTTTTTTTCCCTCAATGCTGAAATCCCAG
>JAOXNG010000031.1:43184594-43198383 GCA_028566535.1 Scolopax minor
GATCTCTGTTGTTTGTTTACTTATCGGGGCTTTTGGCTTTTATTTTTTATTTTGTCAGTTTTGTTTTGGGGTTTTCTTTAAGTGGAGGGAAATAAGCAGACCAATGAACTCATTTAAAGAAAATAGTTTTGTTGACTTCTATGTGCTTATGATAAGGTGGAGGTACTTCATCTCTGAGTTCAGAAAGTGTTACTAGTGAGTACTGTATAGGACTATTTATGGTTGCTCTGTAAGTTTTATGAACTGTATTGTGATCCTTAGCTCAGCCCTAAGGTCTAATCTTGACTGAAGCAGCCCAAGGCTCAACAAAAAGGCTCTATCTCCCTTCTCCTTACCACTCTTATTTGTGGCAAGGCACTACAGGTCAGTGCACTGAACAGTACACATAAGGGTTTGGGAGGAAGAATGAGGGAGATTAGAAGTGTGTGCTTGTTGAAATAGGGAACGTGTACCTGAATAATGGTAATAAAATAGCTATACCAGGATAACACCCTGGGTTGGATGTTCTTTTACTACAGAGCGAGTGTGTCACCTTAAAGTTTAACCGGTGAAGGATTTGGATGCTATATCTCACACTATATCGTGTTAGGTTAGTTGCTTTAATTAACTGTTTGCACACTCATCATTGCAAAGGCAGGGTAACACTTAGCTTAAATCTCTTTTATGGTATCCTGTTCAATTGCAGTAATGCAATAGTACACCTAAGAATAGTCTGCTGTAACCGTGTCACATAGATCGCTGTTGTTGTATACTGTTGTCAAATAAAAACATAAAGTTGGAAAGGCAGAGAGCATTTATCGATTACTCAGTTGAGGCATAAAAGAAATAGACAATCTTTCTAGGCTCAGTGGCTTAGATTTGAAGAAGATGAAGGAGGAAAAAAGGGATATCTTTGACATAGATGACATAGGGACAGTGGTTATTTTTTTGACATAACCCTATAGGACTGAATATTGAGAATGCTGTGTGTGCTGGGATGAAAGGGAAGGTGTAAATGCTGGGAGAACTAGGTGTTGCTCGAGATGTCTCCTGGCAAATTTTAGTGGAGTGTGTCTCATAGATATGTATCTTTTCAAATGTTTCCCAAGCAGATGGATGAGGCTGCAGACAACCTGTAAGCAATGCCTCTGAGGGAGGCTAGGACTGCGTCTGTTTCAAAGGGATACAGCTCCAAAGCCTAACAATATTAACTTTAAATATAGGCATAATTCACTCTTTCACAGCTGATTGTTTTGGTGGGAACATGTGGTGAGTTTGAAATAGAAATATGAGAGATTTTTATACTGAATTAGAGCTGAATGTCATCAATTTCCTTTGCAGATTTAATCCTCTCTTGTTGGTGGTGCTTTAAAAAGACCTTTTAGAGTAGATGCAACGATTTCTCTGTAGCAAGCTTTTGGGGCTTCTCCTGGCTCTGCAGTTTAGGTCGCCTGAATCAATCATTAACACTTACTACGTTTTGCTGTTGCAGCACTTTGCTAATGTTGAGTCCTAAATGAAGTGTCCTAAGCATGGTTATTAATGAGGAATAACTACTGTGTTCCAGATATTTTATTTGGTAGATTTGTAATAATAGCCATCCTTAATATTAACATTCCTTTTATGTTTATGACAGCTGTTCAGCCCTAAAGAGTGAAGGGTAATGAGGAGCCTTTAGGTAACATGATGGCATCGTGGAGAATTCTGGTTGCTGTTGGCTGGTTTTAGAACATAATATTTGATTGTGTGGAAGAGGTTGTCTTATGCATAGAGCTGGATCTGATTTAATCTGTCATCTTATGTAGGATGATTTCAGACTAGTAACCATCAGTCACTGTCAGCAGTGTGCTCTTATTGCAGTAATAGATGCTAGGTTATTTATTGCTGCTACCTTCCTATTAAAAACTGCACTCCTTGCCATTACCCCAGCTAGCTTAAATTTGGGGGATAGCAGTTTATTCCAGTTACAAAGAGGAAATTAATTGAATAGAGTCAGAGATCTTTAACTGTTTTTTGTCATTTTAAAGGAATATAAAAAATTCCTCTTTTCTCAAACATGAAACATGGTATGAAACATAAAGGTTCTTCTCTGTACTCAGAGCATCAGTTCTCTCTGTATGGGATCCTTCCCAAATGCTCCATCCCACAGCCATGTTGTAACCATCAGCTCAGCCTGAGCTGGACACCATCTCCACCTGGAGACTATTCTCTGCTCTTGCTTGTCTTCTGAAGGATTTTTCCCAGCAATGGTGTGTTGTCTTGTGTTTATTTTCTTGTGGTGTTGGGGTTTTTTTTTAATTACTCAAAATCTGAATCAACATTATCTTATCCTTTTGTCTGAAGCAGAAACCTGTTTTCAACTCTCTGTTGTAAATACCTTACAAGTACCTGGGTGGCAATTAAATCTTCCAGTTCTACTGAGATTTAATGTCTGCTTATTATTATTTTAGGCAGACCTTTGTCAACCTGTCAACAGTAAACCTTCAGTCTTTGCTTTCCTCTGCCATCAGTTGCACCAATTTAAGATACTGCTTCATTATACCAATTCACGCTGATTTAAACCTGGTTTTCATTAATTTAGCTGAAAGCAACTAAAAGCAGTTTAAATACAAACAAGAAGTCAGTTATTAAATTAAAATAAGCCAACCTTTAGTAGAAATGAGAACTTTTACATATTAGTTTCTCCTAGTTAAATTTTATACAGACTTATTCATAGCTGTAGCTGTAATGTTTTTAGGGAGAATTACAGGTAAGAGAGACAAGAAAAAAGATAGAGGGGATGGGTCAGAGACGGGGATGGAATAAACTCAAAGCAAAGGAGATCAGCAGGTTGTTTTTTTGTGTGACTTTGTGTAAGCACATTTACACGTGGGTTCTTTATAGCTTCTTGTTCAAGCTGTTCACTATTTCACATCACTTTTGTTTTAGAAATATTGGTAAAAGGGAAGTTATTGAGTCTTCTGGGATCTTAACAAGATTCTAATTAAAGGTTTGGATTGTTTTATGTTTTCTTGATCTTCACCCAAAACAGAAGTCCCAGTGTTGTCAAAAAGCTAAGATTTTGTTAAAGAGGAAGAAGGGGACCAGGCAGGGGCAGTTCAAGTATTGTGGGTTTTTTATTTGCAGAAGCATAAATCTCTGTACTCCAAAAGGACGAGCTCTGTGTGCGCATGAGAGAAAGAGAGTTCGAGTGAGTGCAAACACTAATGCATCATGGAGGACAGGTCATTCCGCTGAACGCAGTTCAGCTCCTGAGTGTTTGGAGATTAGAGGCAGCAATAATTTCTGGCTGCTGTACTTTATGTTAATGTGGCAGCCCATGGTTGTATATTTCTGCTGAGATGGCCATTTTTCTGAAGCTTAATTCTGACCGCAATGGAAACCGCAGGAGTTTCAGGTATTGGTGTTTGCCTTTTGCTGATTTAGCCAGGCAGTGAAACAAACAAATTTTTTTTTATTATTTCATGTTGGAATTTAGCATCTGTTTCTTCTGACTCCTATAGGCTAAAATGGCAAAATGAACAGGAAGGAAGCAGTAAGTTCTGCCTTTCACCTTTGGGTAAATTGGCCCGTTAATGGGGGATCTAGCACTCTTTACAGATCCGATGGAAGGATAGAAACGTCCCTGCAGGAGCTTGCCAGTAATCCTGCAGTCCTGGAGGTCTTAGATTTCCCACTCCAGCTCTCTCCTATCATCCTCTTCACCACAGATAGTCTGTCCTATCAGGATGGAGAAAAGAAGTACTGGGCAAGGTCAAAGAACATACTGTGGAAAAACTAAAATAACTGCCTAATATTGGAAAAGTGGAGAAAGTCCAGGGAAACAAATGAAAAACATTTTGGGAGTTTAAGGAATTGTTTTTAGAGGTAGTACTGTAAGAGTTAGTTTTATGTTCCTTGATTTTGTGATAGCTGGGAGAAGAAGGGGCTATATAACTCTGCTGGTGTTTGAGGATCATAAATATTATGGGTAGAGACAAGGTATTTAGATAACTACAAGTAGAGAATAGAAAAAATTTAAGGTACGTATCATGGAAAACTTCCTGTCACGGAGATGTGTCCTTGTACTGTCAAGCTTTGGAATCATTTCCCAAAGGAATAGAACAGAAACTCCATGGCTTGACAGGTTTTGAATTAGACTTGGAAAAATGTTACTCCATGCAGCATGTAGAATAATCTTCCTCTGGCAGCAAGATAGCATATGAAAGGAGAAAATGATGATCTTGCAGAGGAAATTATGGTCTAGTGATTTATGTATAGAAGTGGGCATCAGGACACCTGATTCTTTTCTGCATTTTATCACTGATTTACTTTATAATACTGGGCAAATTATTTAATCCCTCTGTGCCTCTGTGCTCCCATCTATAAAAGGAATGTTTCATCATCTCAAGGATTTGCTCCCTGAACAATGTTTTCTTAGCTAGATGGTACTCTGGAGTGTTGTGATTATTTTTACAAGTACCCATAGTCTGGAAGAAACTGGAAGGTCCCTGTCTCGTGTGAGTTACTGTCTTACCTCAAGACCCAAGCAGTTGGTTAAAGCATCCAGTCTTTCATCTCCTTTGCTCCAACAGATTAAAGTCTGTATGGCATAGCTGATGGAAATCTTCTAGTTTGCCCACAATTTTGCTGTGTTGCTTTTGTCTTTTGTGGTTCCCGCTGTAAAGTAATGCTAGCTAAAGGGGAGGCTAAAGAGAGAGGAAAAATCATCAGGCTGTGTCCATTTACAGCCACCCAGCAAGGCCCCAACCCTTGCAGCGTGTGGCTCAAACCCAGAATGGAGCATGACATCGAGGCACCGCTCTGCTGCCTGCTCATTACAGCAGATTGGTGCCATTCCTGTTTTCCTCTAACAAGCTTGTTTTTCTGAATTACTAGCTCAGTTTCCTAGAAGAAGCCACTAGCAATCATGCCAATTTCGTCACTGCTTTTCCCCTTGAGGATCTTCCCTCACTCCTTGGTACCACAGTTCTGCGTCGTTGTGTGCCCAGCCTGAGCTCTCTGCCACGGAAGGACAGAGGACGCTTCTTTCCAACTTGATTAGAAGTTCTTAATGCACATTCCAAATAAGGTGTAATCTGTGCTGTCAGAAGTCTGGCATCCCATGCCAGGCACAGTAAATGCATGCCTCGCTGTGGTCTCCTGGCATACTCACTGACTACCCTGTTACCAGATTTGGGACTCTCAGGAAGGGTTTCTTCAGCAGGAAGCTACAACGAGGCTGCAATAGATCCAGTGGCCCCCAGGCAAGCAGTCAGCTAACAAACCTTTAGGGAACTTGCTGGGCTTATTTGAGAACACCTGGGGCTACTGTTTGTTTGTATAAGTAATATTTCAAACAGTAGCAATGCCAAAGACCTCATTATTCGAATTTGGGTTTACTGTCTCTTGTTTGCATTATTTATTTATTTTAAATAATTTGTGGATCGACTGAAGGGGCTACATTAATACAAGGGCTGGTCTCCTTACCACAGACCTGTTTTTTTCTTCCACACTGATGTGACTTCTCTGAGATCAGTGGCATTATTGTTTACCCATGCCAATTTAATTGAGAGGGCAAAAGCAGAACCAGGCTATCTATAATCCTGGAAATGGAATAAACCTGATGATGAAATCCAGGGTCTTTCAATCCTATTAAAAAGCTCCTTGATGTATTTGGAGGAACATAGGGCCTTGTAAAAAACATTGTCTAGAGTTTATATGTCAATTTGCTCATGACTGCCACAAGATACTACTTTAACCTGGAACATAATAGCAGAAAAGCCAGAACAAAGTCAGTAGTTAGGGACCAAGGAAAATAAACTAACTTGAATATGCTATGCCCCCCTTGTGGAATACCCTCTTAGTGCACTGCTGATTTTGCTCTGTGTCCAGGGAATAGTGTAAGTATTTTGTATTTTCAATTTGCAAAATATGTCACTGTCTCTCAGAAGTAGTTTCCCAACTAGCTGTGAGATAATTCTCTATGTTTTATCCCCATCTTGAAAAAAGACAGTGCAGAAATGAAAGGTTCATTGATGGATGCAGGAAAAGATCTCGGGAATCCCTGTGTTTTTTGAAGTACAAGTTTAGCAGCAAGATAGCCTTGCAAAAGTAGTTTTGTAGCAGTTGTTTCTCCAAGTCCCTCAAGGGAGCACACACCCGCTGCATAGGCCCAAGCTGTCTCCACAGCTCCACCTGCTCTACCACAGCCTGCTGGAGTGTGATCCTCCCACTCTATATTATCTGACTCATGCCACAGAATGCTTTGTTTCAAAAAACAAATAAATACCAACATGCAGCAGGCTTTGTTCCTTGACATAAAAATTTCTTCTCCCTTTGTTTGTGACTCAGCAATGTCCATGTAAATAATTTATCATAACAAGCACACAAGTTGGCACAAAGGTCCAAGTAGGAGGGGCCTGAATTTGAATCTTAAATGCGAGCATTCTCCCTGTTTTAAGATGTAGAATTGTGAATGGATGTTGATCTTGAGTCTTTCTGCCTGTCATTAGGGTTTGGGACTCCTTTATCAAAGATATAAAGCAAATAAATTCTAAAAGAGAGCAGTTTGCACCCCTGACTCATCATCTCTTTCCTTCCTTACCTCCAGCCTCTGCTCTTGCCTCAGCTGCTCAAGAAAGCTTCAGCAGACCTTGTTAGTGTTCGAATAATAGGTGTCACATTGACACCTCATACAAAATTCATGTTTTCTAATGTTTATAATAAGGGGTTTCTAAAGTGCAAAGATCACTTAAGGGTTTTGTGGAAAATCTGTGTCAGAGCAGCAACAGTAGGAAAGAAGTCTTCTAATTCTAACCTGGTAAGGTCTTTGGGGAAACAAGGGGAGAAGTAACAAAGGGGAAGGAATGCACTAGAGCATAAGGAAAGGAGCTCACTGCGAAGGGGCTGTGTACATGTTCTTTCCATGGCAGGCCTTCTTGACAGCTCTGTTGTAGGTTTTGTCCAAGCAAAGCTCAACGAGCAGTTCAGGGATCCTTTGTCAATGTTAGGTTCCTCTAATGATGGTGTCTTTCTTCTCATGACAAGTCAGCAGGATGAAAGATTTCCTGCTATCGAGGAAAATGGAGGGACCCTGTAAGCAAGAAAATCATAGTGATTGTCATTTCTGAGACAGTTTTGATTTTTTACTTATTTAAAACTCAACTAGACAAAGAACAATAGAATGGTCTTCAGAAAATAATTTTTTTAAGCTGAAGCAGCCAGTGACTAGTCGTTATGTGACAGTTTACCTAATTTCAGCACTAAGTACATGGTCCCTTACACACCTGCCTACTCATTACTCAAGTAGTAAAGGCTTTTACAGTCTGTAATTTGGAGATGTTGTAAAGATAAGTAAGATAGAGCAAGGTGCAGTTATCCCATTATGAGAAGAGGATCCAACAGATTTGTCAGGATATGTTATGTGCTTAAATTCCTTTAAAAACCCTTGTCTTTAAAGATTTTATATGTAACACAGAAGAAATCTTTGGTGTGGTAATGAGCTGAACCTAGGTTTTACAATACCTGATTTGCCAAAGGGTGTCATTGAGGCCAAGAACTTAGCAAGATGAAGAGAGAGATGACATTTATGTAGATAATTGCTGTAACTTTGGATATTCTTGTTAATAGGAACAGGGAAATTGGAAAGGGTACTATACCTCATGCTTTAGATCAAGTTTAGAGATTAGGATGTTACCTTTTACGTGAGAATCTGATTGCCTCCCTGCGATTGCCTCCCTGCATGTTCGCCTCGACGTTTGGGTCTTGGCAATTATTGCTTCTGAGTCAGGCTGCTGCCGCACACCAGCCTCTATGTTGGCATCTCTCCCGATGCCCAGGTTTAAGCAGATTACTTATTGCCTACTCAATAGATTATCCTTTCCTTTTTCCCTCTCTTTTGCCTCCTGCAGAGGTTGGTTGTAAATTCTCTTTCATCGTTATTACATTGTTGTGCTATTCTCATGCCTCGAAAGTGGCTTCATTGCTTTGTGTGGCTGGTGGTATATGTATAGATATATGGGGAACAGCATATGACAATCAATATCTTAAAATAATTATTTCCCCATTTTCCTTTCCCTTTCTTTGGTTTCCCTTCCATATTGCATTTTTGTAGTTTTGGTTTTGATGAACAATGTCCTTCTCTGCAAAAAACTACCATAGCTACCTGGATGCTTGTATTTAATGTAAACAGAGATTAGTTCTGTATTTAAAAGGTAAGTCACTGATTAAGTAACCTGTAGATTCTTTAGCAGTCACAGTAATATAAGTATTTATGAAGATACATCTGTATTTAGGGATAATTAATCAGGTTTAGAAGTAAAATCTGTATGGCTAAAGGAAACACATTTGTTATCTTTTAGAAAAAAATAAAAACTGGTACTAGTGAGGAGAGATGTCACTATCTTAAATTAAAAATCAAAGGATACATTTAAGACTGAAATGAAAATAAATCTGACCTCAGAGCATTGCTGCTTCTTGGGCTGTATCTGTTCATAGATAACACAGGACATCATCTCCAGGGCTGTCAATCTGAGATGGTTTTGTGAGTACCAATCTCAATAAAAAAATAATTATATTGACAAAAGCTACCAGGCTGAATTATTTCAGTGTCTGGAAGCCTCTCACCTCTGTAGAGCAAGGTTCCCTTAAGCCCTTGATTACAGGAGAAAATGCTTGTGTTGGTCTCTTTCTCCTAGTCCCTCTTCCTGTGCTTACTAAGACCACAGCCGTAGTTCAGAACGTTAATTTTTCTTAGAAAATTGAGCGTTAGTAAGAGTCAAGCACTTTTCTTTGTCTCTTCCCTGTATAATTAAATTATGCTGTAATGTATTTCTATATGTGATAGCACAAGTGCTTAGTTTCTATTTCTACTGACTTCTTAAACTTTAGGAAAATTTGAGATTGAGAGCTTCACTTTTATATGAAGATGTAAAGGTTTTCTTTTGAAACACTGTGTAGCCTTTTTCAGATTGTACTTGGCATTATTATTTTGGCTGGAGCAGCTTGAGTATGATTCTCATTTGAAGTAGCTACATTAGATTGCATATGCATTTTTTGGGGGTGAATGAAATATACAATTAAATGTTTATTATGGGATATTATATGAATGAAATCTTTCTTTGTAGGACAATAGAAAATGTAGAGGTTGCAACCATTTTCATTCTCTGTGTGTTCAGAAAACTCTTACTGTGATTGATGTGACCTCTTCTCTCAGCCTTCTGATAAAAGGAATCTAATCAGGTTATTGCATTCAGAATGGACAAAAACCCAAAAGAACTAAAAGCATTAGCAAAACAATGAAGTGAAAGCTACAGTCAGAGAAGGATCATTGATAGGGAGAAGCCGCAACTGCTCTGTAAAGCATGGTGCTGCTTTCCCAGTAAGATATTAGTGGGATGAATGATAATGTAGGAAAGGAAGGTTTAACTTGAACATGCCAGATAAAACTAATTGGGAAGCAAAATCTTTCCACCTGTTCTGCTCCCTGGGGATTCATACAAACCTTGTATGAAGTCATTTTCTCTGTTCTTGTATCCAAAGCCAGCGTATTTCGGAGGTACCTAAGAGAACTGAAATTATGTAATTTGAATTCTACCGATATGTATTCTAAAAGGAAAGGGCTGTTCAGGAAGGAAGACAGGAAGTCCTATTATGAAATTACCTTTCTGGATATTGCTCTGATGGCCAATTTTGAAAAAGTCCTAGCCAACTTCCTTGTGAGTTGCTGGGTCTCAATCTACTTGAACAAAAGGCACGACTCTAATCATGAAGCTCAAGAGCACAACTGACTCCCTTTTGGGAATCCTAGCAGCTGGAATAATTAAACAGTGAAGAAAATTAAGCTGACTTGATGTGAATTAATCAGAGTAACTTTTAGAGTTTTAATATACACCCCCACCAGTACCAAAAAAGGCCCTGCCTACTGGCCACAGAGCTCATCTCCAACCCACACACGTGCTGAGAGACACTGGAGCTGATTACAATCTGTATGAATATTATTTTTAATGGTTATAATAGTCCACTTCTGAATAATCATTAAATGTACTTTTTTTTTTTATTAAAAAACCAAACTAGAATGTATGCAGATGACTAAAATATCAACAGTTCCTTTCGTCCTACGCAGAACTATTATGCTCAAACATTTCCAGTGAAAGCGTCTGCAGCAGATCACAAGCAGGATTTTAACCATTCAGTTGTCTGATGTTCAGATTTCTCTGTTCGTTGTTTTGCAGCCTGGGGAGCGGGTTGCCAAGGTAAAATTTTCAAAAGCTCATTAACTTGCCTTGGAATAATTGAAGACTCCTTCTCTGGATGGCCCAAAGATATGTGTATGACACTAAATCAGTTTGCCTTTAGAATTTTCTATCAGCCCATCACCTTTATATCTGAGCACCTCTTGGGTTAATGGGTTTTGGCATTCTTCCTGCTCTTCAGGGCTGCAGAGGCCAGGGAAATGAAAGGAGGCTGTTAAGTTGAGAAACAAAGAGAATATGAAATGTTCCCCAGAATGGGATCTGTGGAATGTGTTAGGAAAGAGGGGAAAGGGAAGGAGTGACTGGTTGAAGGACGGTACTATGGCTCTGTATTTCCTCTAGCACGTGTTGTCTATTGACTCTCTAGTTGGTGGAGTGCTTTTATGTCTAGAGCTATCTTCCACATTTTAGAGACAATTAAAAGAGGTTCACTTTTGGCTCTAATGGTGACAGCGCGTGCTTTTCACACACTAGGGTTTTAGCAGAATGTTCTGTGTTGTTCAGAAATAGTTACAGAAAGGGTTTAGAGCTGTTGAGGTGTTTTTTCAATCTCAAGTATGTTCCTTTTGTGAGTTGTACACATTTTATTTGAAGTGAATCTCTCTAAAAGCAAGTGTGTTTATACATTCCTGGAGAGGAGGCTTAGTCTTTCCTTCTCAACCCAGATGTGCCACTGCAGCTATGCCAGAGGCTGATGCAAGCTGAGCTGGATTAGCTGCTCAGTGCCAGTACTTGGGCAATAGTATCTTACAATCAGTAAGCTGGAGTAAAACAGCCACAAGGGAGTCACTATCTGTGAAATCCTTTGAATGAGGTATCTATGCACGTCCTTAGTTCTCTGTTGCTCTTGTTATTCCCCCTCTATAGTTCCCATTTCAAAATGGGATGGCTCCAAAAATGACCATCCTATTTCGTTCCGATGGACTGACCCCACATGCAGGCTCATTAAGCCCCAGCTTGCTTATTGTTTGTGTTCTCAAGACTAATGTAAGTCGAGGGAGAGATAGTGCTTGGCTTTGGCTCAGAATGCCAAACAAACAGCCGAATGGCTTCTAAATAACTCATTTAAAAGAAAAGCTAACTCTGTTTTTTGTGTTAGCTTGCTCTAGTAGCAATTTTTCCAGGGCATTCTTCTTATTGGATGGAAATACAGAACAAGGATGAGTACAGTTAGAAGCTTTGGTGTCTGTACTTTGAGGCATTTGATAAGAATCCTGGGGAGAGAACCATAGATTTTCTGTGCCACAATGCGGCCAATGAAGGCCAGGATGTGGCAAACCCTGCGTCCTGGTTTGAGGTAAAACAGAACCAATTTTCTATTCAGTAATTTTACTTCACAGCGAAGCCTCTTCTAACTAACTGAACTTTCTGAAAATAACAACATATTGTTCAGACAGTGTTCACTCCCAGAGAGAGAAGACCTGATTGTTTCTAATTTATATCAAGGAATGTTATGCAGATGCCGTTCCAAACTGTTGAAATAAACTGTTTGATGGACTTCCAAACTGTTGAGGAAGTGGAAGATGTTGCAAACTTCTGTCAGTTGTAACTAAATATTCCAGAATAGTAAAAACATTAATTTATCCAGATGCTTGCAGTTGCAGTTTTTCTTTATTTTAAGCCTCCTCTTAGGGACAGACAGTTGAGTTGCACTGAGGGTTATCCATAACAGTTTAGGAAAAAGAACAGGATTCTCAAACTGGCCATCCCTCTCACCTTGAGCGGGAGTGTTAGCATGAGACAGTTGTCTGTCAGCTAAGGGAGGATCAAAGGGAAAGGAAAATTGCTGTCAATGGGTAGACACTGAAAAGGACCTTCTCTCCATGATGCAAAGTGAGTCCTAAGCACTCAGGGTATCTGGCAGAAGGCAGTGGAGGTGGTTGCTAGAAAGCTAGAGGTAAATTATGAAGGCAAAGTCTTGGATTTTAGAGAGACAGGGGGAGGGAGCCTCTCATTATTGGATTGCTGAAGAGGGAGGAGTTCAGATATGGAAAGTGGGAAAATGAGCAAAGGATATCCAAGCAGCATTTTTTTAAGATTTAGAGATGCATCAGATTTTCAGGTGGTCAATTCAGCTGGCTGTGAAAGAAAAATAAAAGATATGTATCTGAAACTATGGCCTTTGCTCAGCAAGATCACCTTGTCTCTGCATGCAGTGGCTGTGTGTCAATGTGCTTGTAAGATTTGTCCTGCCTTCCTGTGTATGTGTCTTACTTCGGGAAGATTGTACCTCTGTAGTTGTGCCTTCTCTAAAGACATAAGACCCTCTCATCCTTTTCCGTCCATGCATGTCTTTTACTTTTGCTACAAATACGTTGTTCAGAAATGGAAAACTCATTTATACTACTCTAGATATCAGTGGGGCCTCTACAGGTTTTCAATTGCTTTTTCCATTCTTCTTTAATTTTAAGTGTCCCTAGTGATGAGATTCTTATCCTCTGAGAAATGATACTGTTACTTTGTATTCATGATTTAGTTTGGACATTCCGTGACAAACAATATGAATAATAAATAATAATTGCATAGCATCTTCTTACTTTCTTGAAGATTTCCATGCTCTTCAGTCTAAATTTTTCTTTTAATTTGATTTTGATCTTTTGCATAGGTTCCTTTATCTTTCCTACACATCTCACATTTGTCCAGGATTTTCATATTCAAATTTGAAATTGTCTTCCTAAATCAGTCTAAGACAATTACAGATTTTCTTCATGTCTATTCCTGCTTACCCTTGCCGAAAGGAGCTTTGCAATATTTGGTAGGCAGTCTGAAGAAAAATGAAGAAGGAAATGTCAGAGCCTAACCCACTAGCAAAGTAAAGATGAATAATCAGTCCTTTAGATACTTTTCCAAGCTTTTCTGTGTTGCAAAACAAAACAAATCAGGTTAGAATTCTATGGGGAAATCAGGCTTTCGTGTAAGACTTAAAAAATTTACTCCTTTCTGAGTTCTACCTACATGAATTCTCTTTCAATACGCTTGCTTTCTCTCTGTGCAACACATAACTGTTTATTTATTTATTATATATATGTAGTATATTTTATATAGTCTTTTTGTCCCATTCTTATATTTTAAGTCGCTGTTCATCCACAATCTGAGTCATTCTGTCTGAAGCATGGTATAATTTTTAATGATACCTATATTGTAAATTCCTTTCCATGTAGAATAAGCTATCAGACACTGTCAGTAGAACTCTAAATTAAATGCTTGTGAACCTTGCACTGGTTCTGGTTGCCTTAAAATCTGAAATAACACTTTTCTGCAATGCTATTTCAGGGAGTGTGTTTTGTCTTTTTGGAAGTCCCTTGTAAAGCTTTATGAACAGTATCTTCTCTGTCATCATGGCACAAAACATTATGGCTGGTTAGTGGCAAAATACAGCAAAACAAAGGATATTGTGTGCAGGGGAATTTTATGTAGCCAAGAATATATCTACCTGGTGAGGATTTTAGTCAGACCACTGAAATTCTTGCTCTATGCTTACGGCAGATCACATATATAGGACTTAATGTCTTGTGGATTTTGTGATCATTTATTGTGCTGTGGTCAGGACTGGTCTAGCTGTCTCTGGAATGTGT
>JAOXNG010000031.1:43198483-43211249 GCA_028566535.1 Scolopax minor
GGACTTAATGTCTTGTGGATTTTGTGATCATTTATTGTGCTGTGGTCAGGACTGGTCTAGCTGTCTCTGGAATGTGTTCCTCAAGAAGTTCTCTACTGGTAGGTTGCATCACAGGCCCCTTCAAATCCCATTTGTTTTGACTTCTGCTTTCAAAACTGTATCTTCAGTGGTCAGGCATGTCAGGAGGCTTGGGTTCCCACTTGCAGTGTGGTGGTTCTGCATGTCTTTGTCTCCCATCCTTTTCTCCTTTTCTTCATCTCCTTGTCTGAGCCTTCATATTTCTCCTTCAGGGCTCATTTCCTTGTAATCCCACAGTGGGATGCAGGGTGCAAGCCCCTGGGGCTTTAAATACCAAACCAAGTCTTTAGTGAGAAAGGCAAATGTTGCTCTCATGCTCTCACTGCAACCACTGCATTGATTTGTAGACGAGAACTTCTCTTTTGTTGTTGAGTATTATCACCTTTGACTCCTTTGCAAACCCCAGCATCTTTGTCTTTGCTGACCACAGAGGCATATGTAGTTGCATGGATCTGAAGTGTCAAACTGCTCAGTTTCTGGTTCTCTCTATCAAGATATATGGCAATCACTGAAAAGACTCTTGACTTTGTCTGTATTAAATCTAATTTAGAAAAAGAAAAAAAAAGCATAAGAACTCATGTTATTTTGGGAATAAAAATATTACTTTATTTTTGTTTTCTCTCAGCAAGCTTTGTAGTTGGACACATGGTTACTAAGAAAATACAGCTGGAGCAATATAAAAATAGTTTCAATTAAAAAGATGTGAAAAAATATAAAAGTAGAACAAACATTCATTTTTCTTAATAAAAGTGTGAAATTTACAGAGACCAGGATAGTGCAGTTGGGTATAAAGATTCTGTTGCTAGTCAGCTGTTATGACCTTCATGAATCACTCTGGGCTTTTCTAGTTATGAATAATACCCATAATTCTAGCAATAAAACCTATATACCACACCCCACAATATTTTTTTTGTCTTTCCATAATTAAATTATAAACTTCACTTAAAATATGCTGCAAATTGCTCCATCTGGACCCTGTTACCAGAGTAGCTGGAAATGATTCACTGTCTCTAAGGGTTTCATAACGCCGAAGCACGGAGATGAAGTCCACTCTTATTGCACTGGTAAATAGTGGAGCCACAGGGGTCTAGTGACTTTCCCAAAGTCATGTATTGAGAGACACATCCCCTGGGTGCTGGGCAGGCAGCCTAATGGCTGAGACATCCCTCAGCCCAGTGGAGTTTGTGACCCAGATGAACATGTTTGGTGCATCTGGCAACACTTCAGCCCCGTTTCTGCTGAGCACACCTGTAATTTTTGGCTGCCTTGCAGATATTTTGCCTCTGTGCACATCTGGAAAGCTGGCAGGTATGCGAGCATGGCCATTGTGACTGTCTGGAACAGGTTTCAAGCAGCAGTTAAGGTTTCAGTGAGCTGTGCATTATAATATCCTTGCAGAACTGAGCTGGGTTACTAGTAGTAGCTGCAGAAAATTTGCAGAGAGCTTTGGATAATGGAAATCTGCCATAAGCTTGTGCTGTCAGTAGGTAGAAAAGGTCAGCTGTGTATTCTCTTGGAGAAAGAAAATTGTGGTAAAGGTCAGAAGGATTAAGACATTTTCACTCTGCCTCAATCTGCCAGTTCCTCTGGTTCTTTATTGCAGTGCATGTTTTAAGGAGTGTGGTATCTAATTAGAAAGCTGAGAAACCCAACAACGAAGGCCCATCTCCAACTTTCATCTCTTGCCATTCAAGCTGGGATTAAGTTAAGGAAGGAAAAGAGGTTTTTGATACTACCCCCTCTCCTCCCTCAAAAAAAAAGTAAGCTATGGAGCACAGTGTGCCTTCAATAGCCTAAGTGATGTTAATCTGAAGCGAAACACACTTTGTTATTGAACACAGCTCTCCATAATTGAATACTGAAATCACAGCACTGGCTTTATTCTATATTGTACTCTAGGGTTCCCTTGGGAGCCAGTGGATTTATTTTTACTTCTTTGTAAGTAATGTCCTTAAGATGGGCTATTTTTTATTAATTACGTATCTTTAATAAATGCAAGGAGACAGTAAGTTGTCTAATGCAAGGATATAATATAAAAATCAGTGCATATTTTGGATATATGCAGAGGATTCCCAAAGAAGTTATATATTTGAAATCTAAGGAAATCCTCTGTGTTTCTGTACATAATGACCCTCTGGAACTCAGTGTTGTGGAATCTAAAGTGTGTTAGAAATAGTAAGAGTGTTAGAAATGTTATGTGGAACACTGTATGTAAGTAATGAGCAATCTCTGTGATGAAAGTTGCTGAGAAAGCCTTGTAAGAAATATAAAATCCAATACTCTGGAATATAAACAAGCCATCAACTGAGAAGGAAATATATAGTTAGACCAGGTATTTACCTACCAAAAGTATTCTTATTAAGTAAATATCTGTTACCAATAACTCAAAAGCACATTCTTGGTAATACTGCTAACAGCTAAGTGTCTGTTCATTTTTATGGCTCTGCATTTCTCAGGAACTGCACATTCACAGTGGCACAAGCCATGAGATAGAATCGAACACCAGATATTAGCAAAACATATTTCATGCAAAGCTTAACCAAAATTTCAAACCACTTTTCAGTATTCACTAGCTTTGATCTGCTAACTGTTGCCTTTGCATTTGCTGGAATTTATCTTAACCAAAAGGTCTTTCTTCTTTTCTTTTCTCTTTTATTTCTTTTTTTTTTAAATAATGTTATAATTACTATATATTGGAACCCATGATACATATCTACATATCTCTTCCTATCATAGCTGTCTGCCTCTGAAGAGGGAGTTGGCACTTTAAGGGTGCAATGGGAAAGGCAGAGTGTTTGTCAGGATAAACTGGGTTGTAGGGAAGTCCATGGTGACCAAGACAGCTGCAAGCCACTGTCTCTCTTAAGGACAGCAGAGATACCTGCAGCAGCACAGAGAGAACTATAAGAGCTAATGAAAGGAGAAAATGAATTTCATAAACTCATGGTTTAAAGCTGATGGTGCATACCTTAGGGGCCAGCAGATGCATTGCTTAGTGAGGAAAATCTTTGTGTTTATTAAAATAAAGAGATGGAAATATATATGGCAGAGAAATGACCCTGTTGAGATACAAGAGGCTTATGTGGGTAACTCACAGAGGAATATGGACTCAGCAGATTGTGTGGTGGGACGTAGGGAGTGATTGTGGCTTCTGGTTGGAGTTGTGTCTGGATGCTTTGTAGGGGGGTAAACTAAACTGCTTATGGTTATGGGTGATGTGTTAGGTATCAGTTCTCTGGGATATGATGTTGAAATTATATATTTAAATGTCTTGGCCAGTTTGGATTCATTTTCTATATTAATTACCCCTTGCTGTGTCTTTGGAAATAGGTCTTTTACTTTATTTCTGGCTATAAACTCTTGGAAAATGTTGTTTGTGTGCCATTGAATGGTGGTTGTACCCATCCCAGAAGTTTATTGATCATAGTTTATTGTTAAGAGAAGGAATTTGTGATCAGATTCTCACTCATTCAAGATAATAACAGCTCTAGTATTAATGGAGTAAGGGCATTTTTAGGGCATCTGAGAATTTTGCCCTTTGTAAGCATACAGGCAGCATACATTCAAAAGGTAAACATGGTAGGCTCTGAATTTGGATAAAAGAAGCTCTGAAGTATGGTTTCTTTTATTGCAGTTTTACTAAGATGTTGCCAGATATGATGAATGACCTCATATTCAACATAATTTTGTGTGATTCTAATATGCCCATTCATCAGAGAGTACTTTCCAGCTGTGTGGGGCACTATAGTTGTGTACAGGTGCAGTGTGTACAATATGTTGTCTTTGCTGCTGTATAAGCACTGAAGCTACAGGATGCAGCAATTATTTAAAAATGCTGCTAAAATGGAGAAGGGAAGTACCCTGAAGACCCTGATTCATGCTGAGAATTTTGCTACGGAGTATTTCGTGGAGATAATGTCATGATTTTGGATTTAGAGGAAGCAGAGAAACTGTATCACTGCATTAAAATAAAATCTTCTATATATTTGCTATTTTGTTGATGAACGTTTCCTTAGTGTATTTTTGCCTTTAAATATTGTCTATCATTTTATTCTGCTTCTATCACATTTAGCACAGGGGGAAGCCATTTCTCTACTGGGATAGCAGTTGCATGTCTCTAATTTCCCTAAGCTGAAGGACCTGACATCAGTTTCAAAAGATATTACTGAATTCTACTTGGTAATATTAAAGTAAACAGCTATACCCTATTCACAGGTTTAATAACTGTGATTGGCATTGATAAAGTTGGGGCCTATTTCCCTTGCATTGCATACATTGAAACATGGAAATAGGTGGCCACGGGAGGATCACTCTGATAGAGAGGGAGCTCTTTTTTTTTAATGTGTCTAGTGCAAACTTACATTAATTCCATTCTTTCTTCTGGTGGAGCTGTGGGTAGATAAAGGGAATGTGGGCCAGGTCAGCTGCCACAGTTATTCGTCGGTGCTTTTGGCCGCCACCGTAACCTTCTGCCATAAATAGCACCAGGAAATTGGTGAAGAAGGGCAGTGGCTGCATCTGTGATCCTGTTCTGAGCTGGGCAGTGTGCTTTTCAGCTGCTGCTGAAAATCTGGGCCAATTAGTGCAGTGCATTTTTGAGAATGTCATATATTTGTGATGGATTATAGCAGGTCTTGCATGGGTAATAATATTTAGAGTCAAGAATATAGATGCCTAAACTTAGGCTCTTGAATCTGTTTTCAAGCACCTAAAGATGTGGCCTGATTTTCAAGTTTTGAGCATTTTACAGCTCTTGGCAATTTCAGCACTTCTGAGAATGAGGCCACTTCTGTAGATGCTTAAATATGGATTTTGGAATGCCTAACTTTGGACATCTATTTTTGAAAAATCTTGGCCTACATTTGTGGAGGAAAATCTTAATCATGAAAAGATTCCTGTAAGACTCTCCTTGTGCAGGTGCACACACAGATACACGTGTGCAAGGATAAATACTTGGCACCACGGGTGAGTTCTCGTTGCTTGTCCTATCCTGGTCCTGCTGGATGTTAACTCAGTCCTCCCCAGCAGCCCCCTTCCTCAGGTTAAGGAATAGCTGTGATTCTGGGGCTGTCATCAGTGGATGTGGCATCCTTTGAGCTTCTGGCTTTTGTTGTTGTGCCTGTGGATAAGTAATGAGAGAATTAGAGCCAGGAAATGGGAATGTCATTGTAGTAAGCGTTCATTAGCTTTTGTTTAACTAACACTCTTGTTGTTAAGAATCTTGCTTGCAAAGTCCATTGAACACCCAAATAATTTGCTGGCTGTTTACTTACTGTACTGCCAGGAGGAAATCAGTGTATTCAAACAAAGTGCTGTTTGAGACAGCAATGGTCCAAATGAAATCTCTGTGAGGAAGAAAATGAGATGGAGTTGTCTCCCCTCCCTCAAATGTCACAGTAAGAATTTCATGGCTTTTGAAGAGCTGATTTATTTAACTGGGAGTTCATCCTGTGAGGAACTTTACGAGAGGAAAAATAAGGGTTTCTCTGACTTTGAGCTGTGCGTTTGTTAAAACCTGGTTTGATATTTTGAGGCTCTGTTTTTTAATTTAGATGTTGTTAGAACTCTTCTGAGTGTTCATACTATATGTGGGCCAAATGGTCAAAATCTGTCCAAGATTTAAAAATTCTAAGTATTTTCTTTTCAAATTCCCATCCCTCTGGAAGCAGTCTTTCTGCAATTTGCGTTTAAAAGAAATAGATGGCAAAGCTTCTACAACACCAGTTTCATTCTGAAATAGAAACTACTGTGATTTTTCCAACTCGAGGGGCTGTCTGTAACCCCAGAAAATAAACACAATTTTTAACAAGGCAGAAGCATTTTTGAATATAAGGTGTTCCCCGATGGCCTTGCTCTACAAGTAGCTCAGTGTCTGTAATGCCATGGGAGCAGCCTCGTTCTTCCTTCTCTCCCCTTACAGCTTTTCTCACAAGCCAGGGGTTTTACCAGATGTAACTGTTCTTCTTTCTTATATGTGTGTATATTAATAATAAGGTAGTAACATCTACACAGCTCGCGCTAAAAGAAGAAATATATAACATATACAGCATAAATGAGTGTGTATGTAACAGAATGACCTGTAACAACAGCTTCTCTGGTACATTGTACTTCTATCCCTAACTAATGCAACATGTACTCCAATCAATGTATATCCATTGCTATTATTCCCTGTGCTCTGAACTCTTTCCTCCTCATTGTTGCTGCCTTTTGTTGCATTGTTGCTGCAAACCTTTTATTTGAAGAGGAGGAGGGACAGATGTGTGTGACTGTACCTGTGTGCAGCACTGGTGGTTAGACTGAACCCTGTAAGTTTCCCTGCATCATCATTTTCACCTCTCACGGGGGAGTGTCTTTAGGTTTCTTCCATTCGCCTGAGGTTCTGACATGGCCTCCTCTTAAATCAAGCTTGAAAGGAAATTGATTGAAAAGAAAACACCATTATGGGAAAACAATTTATTCCCTTCCCCTTGGCAGAAGGCAGAGTTTTGTCTATACTGTGGAATAAATATTAGCTGGCTGTTTGCTTTAAGAAGTGGAAGCTACTCATTCCCCTATGATGGCTTTGGCCATTATTTGAAATGGGATTTTTCTTTGACTCTGTACAGTCATTTCATGTCAAGACCACATAGTAAGCATCAGATACCCTGTGCTGAATACCCACCTATTTTTTTCTCTTGCATGTGCAAACACACAAATGCACCTACGTGTACGTACTTACCTACAATACAGGAAAACTTTTTCCATTTTTTTTCTGCTTGATTCCTCTGTTTGTCCTCAACTGACCCAGCAGTCTCTGTTGTGATGTGATATCTGAGGAAGTGTGGTATCTTCTGGTGCCAGTTCCTTTGTTTGGCTCCTGGAAGGGTCCTCTTTGGGTAGACAAGGCCAAGTCTGTTTCTGTTCCTCAGGTGTGATCGCTCTTAGGTCTCTGGGATATTTATTTTTTTAAGCTTTATAAGGCTAAGACCTTCTGCTGAGGCTGGTGGTTGCTGTAAAGACTTGTTCCATCGAAGGGCAGCTCTGGAAAAATGATACCAGTGAAAGAAATGCTGTGTGTTCTCAGCCATGCTGCTGATCAAGGCGAGCAACTGTGGCAGATTTGTATTTTACCAGTGATTGCTGGAGCCCTTGTTCAGGGCTTTGGAGGCCGGATGCTACCACAACTAGTGCTTGACAAAAGAATTATGTATGGATTGCACAGCTATGCAATTTTGCCAATAAAAGCACATTGCTATCAGATCAAGAGCTCAAGGAAGGAGAACACAAAATGAAAAAATGGCAATTTCAAGCAAATCAGGCACCTATTTTGCCTGTAGCGTGACAGGTAGGTGACCCAGTAGGTCCTGTCTCAGGGTCCTTCATCTGCCCTGACTGGGAAGGAGTGCTCTTCTCAATGAAGAGCTTGGAGACTGGCCTCAAGGCTTATCTATCAGGGACAGGAGGATAAGGTTCAGAGTGCCAGGCTGAAAATCCTGGCATTCTTTATCAGGATGGGGTAGCAAATTGCCCTCTCTTCTGCAGACTTCACACAAAGATGCAACTCATGGGACAGGTACGCAAAGGGAACATGGAAATACTGAACAGGTAGGAAGGAAATCCTAGCAATATCTATTTCCTACCGTGTGAAAGTTTTGGAGGGACTAGTGTACCCAGAGCCCAAACAGAGCTGAAAGAGCTGAATTGCACACGTATTAACAGCTCTGCGAATCCAGTGCATTTCCCCAGTAACATTATCCTCCCTGTCTTTGTCTGAGCAGTGACTCTATTCATAGGTTGTGTGTCCTGGAATGTTCCTGCTGGGTGGCTCTGCTGTAATTCTCCTAACTGTTTGCAGAGTATCATTGGTAATTTCTATGTAAATTTGCTCAGGGTAGCAATTGAGCAGCTTTCTGTTGACAAATGAAGGAACATCCTAATGGCAGAGAGGATGCTTAAGTCTCTTTGGAGGGAGCTGAAGTGGCATCTTGAAGGTCATGGGAACATCCAGTTGCTGTAATGTGGCAAAGGGGAGCCCTCTCTGGAAGGTCCTGCTTGACTTGGTGCTGCTGTGAGGTCTCTGCTCTACCAGCTTTGCAAGGTGGTCACTAAAGTGAACCTTTCAGCCTGTCATGATGCTTTAAAACATTGATGAGGTTCAGCTGGAGGGAAAAAGAAAAAGAAGAGAAAAAAATTATCGATGGAGTTGGAACTTTTTGCTTCCTGAAAATAATTCGGGGAGAAAGGCTTGTAGGGCTCATTGGAAACAGAAGTTTCAGTGGAAAGAGAATGGTTTCACCCATGAACTTGAGTCCTGAATCTCCTTAGGGCAGGCAGAGGGACTGACTTGCTTCAAGTGTGAAATTGCAATATGACAGAGATATATGTATATGTACTCTTTTGCATTATCTCTGTAGATTTTGCACATCAGCTGACAATAGGACACATATCCTTATCTCCTACTTTGTTTTGGGTGAGAAAATTTGGATTATTTTGATTTGCTTCATGTGAATTTGGTTTGGTTTTGCTTTCCTTGATGTATCTCATGGGTGTATCTCATTGAGCTCTCTTTGGAACAATCACCAGAAAAATCCATGGTTGAAGTTGTAAAGTCTTTACAGTAGATTGAGGGCTGAGTAAACTAGAGGTCAAGGAGAAAAAAAAAAAAAACAGAAAATGATTTTAAATGTGTTGGAAGATGGAAGTGTATAAATTGTATCTGAATTTTTCTTTTCTCTTCTTTGTCCCAATGTGGATGGCTTTGTCCCAGTGTGGATGGCTTTCTTGCACTTGTGCCTCCTGGAAGGCATCTACTAGATATTTAGGCATTAGCACAGATACAGATATCTATAATAAATTGCCCAGAAAATTATTTTGTATTTTTCCTCTCCCAATGCTAAAATTGTTAATGGACAGATGAGAAAACAGCTCATCTTCATGGGGACTCTTGAGTCTGAGTGGAACCCTCAGGTACCTGTATGCAGAGTTCCAGTTGCTGCTTCAACCACATCTAAGTGAAATGGGCTCAGATGCATATCAGTGCACAGAAAATAGGACAGGAAATGACACAGAATTTTTAATTTGCATTAATACCTGCTTATCAGGTCTTTTTTTGGTTACTCCTAAATTCCTCTCTCAGCATCAAGGTCCAATGTATTACACATTGTGTGAATGTATACATGACTTAAGCCATTAGGAACTTCCAGTCAAATTTAAGAAAACAACAAAAAGAATGCAGCAAACAGGATAGAAGGAGAGCAAGAAAAACTGTGATAAATACAGATGTAGAGATAAACAACATGAACAAATGGAAAGTTCCAAGTGAGTTGCATTTATTTATTATGTGCTTGATGAAACAAAATAATGAATCTGAATTTTGTGCAGACCCCAAAACAGGCATGCAAATAAAATAGGAGAATTTTACAACCAATAAGTAAAACAAACAAGAAAGTTTTTATACTGAAAAGTTTGAAAAACTCCCAGCGTCTTCTAATTCAGATGACTTCTTTTACCCCAACATGTAGGCCAAATAAATGATAGGAAAAAAGCTGGTATCTCTGCCCAGTATTCTTACTAATGAGCTGCCAAAATACAGCCACAACCTCAGCTCTGCGGTCACCAATACTAATGTGGCACTGTGTTTCTGGGATATGTTTAACTCAATTAGCTTAACAAAAGAAGATACAAAAGAGTGAAATGTCTGTATTCTAATTCAGAATTAGAAACTGCCAATTGATTATTTAACCGGTTAAATCATTCATGCAAAGGCATTTTTAAATGGATAATGTAACAAAGAGAAAAAATAATCAGTTGAACTATGAGTTCACTTCTTTTAACTCCTGTTCATTCTTGTCAGAGTCCATGAAAGTGCAAACACACAACTCAGCTGAGCAAATATTTCCTTGGAGATGTGTGATTTGTCTAAGAGGAAACTAGAACTGAACTATACTTTGACTAAAAAAAATATATACAAAAACCTATATCCAAAGTTGACATCTCAAAAAAAAGGGGGATTATTATTGCATCTTGCACAGAACTAGGAGGTACTTAAAATTTTCTCAAGTAGCCTATTTTATTACGTTGTGATCCAGTTTTCCAATTTCTCAGAACAGTGAGGGGATCTGATGAAGTTTGGAGAAAGTTTTGAAATATCTTGCTAGTATGCAGGCTACTCCATGGTACTAACTTGACAGAGACTGTTGTGTTCAGCTGTGTGTCAAAGGGTCTGAATTACTAGAAAAGCCAATGAAGATTCTATTTCAGCTCTCACAGCACACACCCACTTTCTGAAGATCATGGTTTTCCGAAAGTCTACCTTGTGTGTTACAGTAAACAAACAAACAAACAAACAAACAAAACCCCCTTCAAAAAAAAAAAACAAACCAACAAGCCAACAAATGGCCATGACTACTGCAGTGAACCAAAACTTTTGATAAATTGGGCTAAACTTAATCCCTGTAATGTCACAGTGGGCATGGCTTGGGTTCCTGTCTGCAAGTCCTGTGGTGACCTTCTACAAAGGGGGAATAAGCTTTGAGTGCTTCTACTAATATTTACTGTCATACAGTGCAATGCCAGTACCTAGATAGTACAAAATGAGGCCCATTAGAAATGCCTGAAGTTCTACTAGTGGATAAACCAGCAACTGTAGGTGGGAGGGTAGGGGAGGCACTTGTAATGTGTCTTTAAAACACATCTATAATTTGATTGCACAGATCTGTGACATGTCCCCAACACCTCCTGGCTTTGGCTGCAGCTCTGAAGTGGAAGTCTGGATTGTGAAGGGTGGTGACCCTTTCCATAGACATCTTCCTTCCCACCAGGAATCACTGCTGCCATTGTCTTCCCAGTGCCCTCATGGGATGGGAAAGGACAAGAGTGGTGTCCTCAAGCTCTTGTGCTGACTCAGCATTCCCAATCTACTCTAAATTAATTTTTGTTAAATCTGCTGAGAAATCTTGAGCTACTTTTAGTAGGCGGAGGGAAGGATTTTAAGTAAATTTTGCTGCAGTCATGTTGCATGAGAAACTTCCTTTTGGAGAAAAAAACCCTTATAATTTATTTTTCAACTTTATAAAAATTATGTCCTTCTTTTGTAGCTGCCCTTTCTCTACTTCTTCACTCCCGTTCCAACTTCTTACTGTTCCTTCTCATCTGCTTTTCCTGGTTCTATATTTCTTCCTTATTTTTTTTACCTTCCATTATTTTACCTTCCATTTTTTTCCTGTTCAATATATTGCTCTTTTCTTCTCTCACTTCCTTCCCCCAGTTCCCTTCCTCCTCCACCATGTGCAGTAAGTGATATTTTTAACATTTCTCAGCACTGACTGCCTGGCCTGTGAAGATTGAGGATTTGCTGGCAATAGGTAATCATCTGCTAAATTGCAAGTCAGCCTGCAGGTGGCCACTGTGTTGATGAAACTTGGGTCTGGCACAGGTTAATTTCTAAGAAAACAGTCCTTTTCTCTAACAGAATAAACATATTTATTCTAACAGAACATCCCTCAAACAGCATCAGTCAAAAGTGTGAAACACAGGCTATTGGGCAGTGTCTCCCAGGATCCTCCTGCTTCCTGTCTGTGGATGGTGGTCTCTCTTTTTACCAGGACCTACCCAGCTGTTTATTGAAGCAGGTAGAAAGGTATGCTTTAGCTTCACTAAGAGGTGGTATGGAAAGTAACTCAGATATAGATAACAAATGGACCTGGTGATAGGTGAAAATACAGCAAATATATCAGGGAATGGACAAAAGGTTACGGTTGGTTTTTTGCAAGTTCTTTTCCTGACTCTGCTGTTGATCTGTTGTGCTTCAGTGCTCTCATCTGTGAAGTTTCTGATTTTTTTTTTTCTTGTAAGGATTTTCAAGCATGACGCTTTTGAGTGAAAACCTGAAATATGAAAAGGAGTTTAGTTTGTTTCTTCACCAGTTTGCCAAGCAGAAGGTCTCCACTTCTTTCCACTCACTTCCCAGTGAAGTATCTCCCTGAGATGTGACCCCTGAGGTAGGCTCTCCCACAAATAGCACAGCTACTGTCCATTTCAGGTTCATTCTCATCTGGACCTTTACTGCTCAGGTATCGCTGTGCTGATCAGTAGACAGACCTGCTGTCTCTACTAAAGCTTTAGCAGATACTTTAGAAACTTTAGATATTGGAAAGAGAGATGTCACAGTTCTTAAACCATTATGTTTATCTCTGCTACCTCATACATCAGGAGATGTGGGCTGAACAGCAAGAGGCTTGTACATATGCTTGTTTGACACTTAAAACATATAGTTTTAATCTCAACTGATTTGATTTATTTTGGCAAGATTTTTCTTTAAACTTGCAAGAAGTATCTCCCTGCAGGCCTTTTCCACGAACAGCTCTGTATCACAGTGAGCCTCTTAATTTATTTCTTGCTCTTTTTTTTTTTTTTTTTGTTCATTATCCTCAACAAAGACTTCTGTTCCCATCAAGCCTTGTTGGGTTTTATTCTGTACAAAGTTCTGTATCTATGAGGTTGAGCAGAGCCAAAGGAGGTAGAGGTGATGAAGGAGAGTATACATGGTGTATAGAGTTTATGTGAGAGCAGATATTCCACTGGAAAGTATCTTGGATATTTGATTTCATGCTGCTCTTTACTGTCCATTAAAAATAAGCCTCTCGTTAAGTGCATAGGGCACCCAGCATCCTCTTGTATGTAGCCAGGCCGACTCCAAGCTCACCCCAAT
>JAOXNG010000031.1:43239605-43251300 GCA_028566535.1 Scolopax minor
CCAGGGGCAGGGACAACTCCAAGTAGACCAGGTTGCTCAAAGCCACATCCAGCCTGGTCTTGATATAGCTGGATGATAAATGTTAATGTTGCACCTAACACTTAGATTTCTTTTTTTAAATATTATTTTGGTTCTGTTTGGACTCTTGTGGCTTTCCAAACAAGGAATAAACCCAGCCAACAGAGGAGTTACAGTTACTAGTTTTTCATGTGTAAAATGCACTCTATAATTTCCTGTTACATTCTTGGTTGATTCCTTTCCTAATAAAGTATCTGATTATTGGATGAACCTGACTGGAAATCTTCAAATTTGAATCCTAAACTTCATAGGATTAAACAAGGTTAAAGCTTGTTAAGGTTTGTCTTTCATCCAAAGCCCTCTGAGTTAAACTGCAAAACTTGGGAGTTTAGAGTGGAAAGGTATTAACTGCTGACAGGGTCTTCTGCGTCACAGCTCTGAATGTGTTAGTGTCATGAAGAACTGCCTGTCACCACCTGCTCTCTCTGCAGTAAAGCATTTGGCCTTCCAACTCGTAGTCAATCCTTGCCACTACGGGTATTGAACCTGAAGCCCTGCATCTGCAGCGTAACAGCGTAACCTCTGCAGGGGAGGTGGTGTTTTTATTTTGGTATGGTTTTAAATTATGTGACTTTGTTTATAAATGCCACTTTCTTTTCTTAAGTGATACGTTTTTTAACTCGGGTTTTAATTTCTGCTCTGGAGCCAGATCAAAACACACTGCCACCAGATGATACAATGTACTGGTCCAGGTTAAGCTTACATTGCTGGTATGGGGCTACTCAAAAATGTTAGAGGGTTAACCTTGCACAAATGGCAATGTTTATGCTAGATCAGATACTACCTGTTTGTTCTTTTCTGACTTAATGCCAGAATGAACATCATCTGTCCTCCCTTAGTCAGCTGAAAGCCAGTATAACAATGAAAACCAACAAAAGCTCTGAATTCCTTGCAGGGGTCATTCAAAACAGATGCAACTGTCTGCTGGCTACAGATCTAGATCACAGTTTGTACTGGTGGGTGATCCCCAGATTTCACAGGTTGGTAGCAGTGTTTTTTAAAGGACAACCTTTATTCTGCAGGTAGCAATGACCTGCAGGCACTGTACTTTCTGGGAGGGTGGGTGCTGACCCAGGGGACCTTCTCTGGGGTCCCTCTCAGCGTGGCAGCCTGACTTTTTGGCAGAGGTCTCCTCTCCAAGTGCTACCTGAACCCGAGTCTGATGAGTGTGTGAGGTCCAATGCACTTTCAGCTTGAAGTGTTATGCTTCCAGCCTGTCTGCTGTAGCCTGCCTTGGAAACATCTGTCTGAAAGTAGATCTAAGGCCCTAGAGGGGTTTTGAAGCCATTACTGGTAGCAGGGCTGAGATTAAAGTAATAAAAAAAAACCCACCCAACTGAAGCAAGTGGGTAGAGAGATGGATAAAGTGTGAGGTAATATTAAAGCTGGAAGATGAGCAGGGACAGTAAGGGAAGTGGAGGTCCATTTGTCCCGGGAGTTTTAACAACCTGTGCTCTACACTGCGTATCCAGACACTCTGCTGCCCAACGTCTCCCCCCTCTTCCCTGAATCCTTACAGACCAGCAGAGTTCTTAATTAAGTGTCAAAGAATTGATTAGCCAGAGCTCTTGCAAGGCAATTCCATTGATGAAACCATTTTGTCAGGCCGGCTGATATAATTAGACCAAACAAGATGTGAAATCTTCAGTGTTTTGGGCTACAGCCCAGTAATTATTTAATTTGTAATAAAAAAGAGCTAGGGAGGGAAATGGAACAGCAGCAGAAGTTAAAAAAAATAAAAATTGAGAAAAAAAGTTTACAAAATGTTTTTCTTTCCCTCCCTCCCCTCTATTCTTTCCTCTCGTGGGAGCTTGAGCATTTACAGAAAGCTGCTTAATGTCTGTGCAGAGGAAGCCTTGGTGAGCTGTCAGCACTTGTCCATTCCTCTTGAGACACAATATCGCCTTCCTTGCAACTCATCAAACTGCCAGGCCTGATTTATACAGAGCTAAACATACTTGGGCTGTTGGGATGATCATCGTTATTGAGATTGCGCTGTTCATTTTCTAAGCTGCTGAATCTCTCAAGGACTCGGGACAGAATCATATTTTTAACAATAATTAGCACTTATCTGGCAGTTTTCTGTGGATCTTTGTGCCTTGTGGAAGAGAGCCAATACATGCCCATTTTACAGATGGAGAAATTATATTTCAGAAGAATGGTGTAAAGTGATTGGTGCTTCTCTGGAGAGGAGAGGCATAGCTGGGAATAAAACCAGACCTCCCAACTAGTAGCCCACACTACCCGAGCAAGTTTGTCATTCTTATGGACAGCAGCAGGTTCTTCTCTTCCTTCCCCACCCTTTGGTGAGATAGTGATGGAGCTGTTAGTACAACACAGTAGTGGAGGCTGATGCCTCACATTCCTCAGTTCTCTGCACTTGCACACTGTACTGACTCTTTGAAGACCCCTTTTTGGCACAGCACAGTGCATTTGATACCGAGTCCTAAAGGCTTTCATATTTTAAAATGAATGAACGTGGTTGTGCAAGCAGGAAATATGGGTATTCAAGTTCTTACTTCCAAAGCCTGGAGAGCAGCAGGTTGCAAGCTCTCTTAGGACTTTCACTACAGAAGGTAACCACACAGCAAACCACCAAGAGAGCTGAGAGGCCAGAACAACTCCATCTCTGTCTCCTATTTCATCCAGACTGATAGCTGCTTTCTTGAGCTACTCTAGCTGGATTTTAAGAGTGTTCTTCTTTGTAAGGCTTTTTAAATACGTTTAGATATATTTTTTTCATCACAAGAACAGAAGATAAAAAACTCTACTTTAATAATAGAAGGAAAATATTCCCATGTGCTACAGGTTGGCAAGAGAAAACCAGGGAAAGGAAGAGAATATAAAAGAAAATCTGGTTATCAGGTGCAAACCACATTCCAAAAATGTTGCACCTTTTGCAGTGCAAGCTTTTCTCCCTTGGCTGTGATTACTGGATGATAGCTCTAGCCCTACTCCATCCCCCGCACACCTTCCTTATGCTATTACAGAACAAACACGGGACTGTCTTCCTCCTCTTCCTCTCTATAACCCCTTTCTTATGTTCTTTTCTTGATGGGAGAAGGAGATGTGCTTATGTCTATATAGTGGAAAGAAATGAGGCTGACAGAATCAGAGACTGAAAAAAAGTATCAGCTGAATTACAGATGATAATAAGTTAGAACAAATCCCCACGTGCATTTTTGAGAGTGATGCACCGCTCTTGTGGAGTCAAGGGGCTGCCACTTCCTGTCCCCTCATTTTCCATGGGGCAGGGAATATAACGTTGTCTGAATAGTACACGAAGCAAAGGTGGAAGGTGAAAGATGCATTTATATGGAGGGCAACCACAGTAATGCCGAAACAAAGTTATTTTTTATAAGATAAGGTGATGGGTAGTCCAAGCTGCAGGGAAGAGCAATACATTGTCATCTGCCCTTCTGAGTTGTTTCTCAGAGCAAAGTCTGTGCTGGTTATTAAGGCAGAGGACGGTGCCCCTGTGGAAATGCAGAGCTGGTCTCTATCACAGTGGAATCTAAAATGCAGCAGTAAGCAGGTGCTAAGGAATTTCCTTGGAGACTATGGAAACACATGATAAGCTGCTAGGATGCAGTCATGAGAGCAAAAGTCTACGAAGTGTGAGGATGCTGTTTGTTATCCTTTAGAAAAGAGTGATTTTTACTGAGCTGTGGCCATGAGCATAGGAGTCTAGAGGTACATTTCTGTGGGTTATATATGGGTTGTGGCTATGCAATTCTTTGGGATACGAGACTCGCCCTTTCAAAGTTGTAATTAGTTTCTGAATGTTGTTGAGTAGAGGTTATATATCTTTGTGTATGTATTTATACATATATTTATATACACACATGCAGACACACATAAAGAATATACACAACAGTTATTAAATAGTCATGAGGGGGCTGGATCTGCTGAATGTTATTTCCGTGGCTCCCTTCTAGTGTTTATGCAGTGAGACAATCCATCTGCCTGTGGGTGCTCGCCTTGTGTAGTCACACTATCAGCTCCTCACAGGAGGCCACAGAGTATCTAGATGTAGTTGCATATTCATCTGGAACCACTATAAGATGTCCTGCAGAAATACCTTTGTGCTGTGCAATACATCATTAGGACAGGAGAGTTGTGGGTTTTGCACCCATTCCAAAGAAGACAAGTCTGAGCCTCTTTAGCACAAGCCCCAAAAGGTGAAAAATCTGTTCCTTCTTGCTCCTCTTCTTTACAGCACCCCACACAACTCTTAAACATGAGGAATAACATAAAAGTTACTCTTTTCCTTGCTCTCTTCCTCACTGTCTGCAGTCTGCAAGAGCACCATACATTTCTTAACTGTCACTACCACTTCTGTGCTGGAATTGTGACATTTTGTTGTCTGTTAATTAGAGTCAAGGCCAGTGATGAGTGTGATCTGCAGCCACTGCCCCTGTGTTCATACTCTGCTTCTTCTCTACTTCCATAGCTATTTGCATTTCGTACAGGGTGCCAAGAGATCATTGTTTCTTTCTGTTTAGGCAAGTGAAGTGTATAGATCAAATGTTGGAAGCCATTAAAAGTATGTTAAATCAGGGACACCACTTGTGCAAGGGCGTTAATGAGGGACAGCCCATGATGTTTGGCAGTATTGATTCTAGTGTTAGGTGGCTGTTAAAAACGTTAAGTATCTGATCCATTCTTTTTACCAGCCTAAGCAAAGTAGGGATAAACATCGGAGCACACATTAAATGACAAGACTTTGATGTTGCCCTTGCAGGTGTTAAAATTAGGGGAGGCGTTTCCCTTTCAGTCTGTGTTCCCTGGAGTTTGACACCCAGTGCAAAGAACGCTGAGAGTTCTGTCTGCTCTGTGTGGAAGAGCCATGGGGCAGTGTGGGATGGAGGGATCATCCTGTTTAACCACCAGGACTGAAGGACAGAAAAAGACCCTCTCAACATTTTTGCAGAACTTCTTTACCACCTTCTGTCAGTTAAACACTGTCATCTCAGTAACCATACTGAATTTGCAGTGTGGAAAGTCTGTTTTGTACCTCTTCTAGTATTTCTGGCTCATGTTTGGGCAATTGAATCAATGTAGATTTTGGGGGTTTCTTAGGCATTTTTTTTTTGCTTCTCAGCTGCAAATAGCACTGCATTGTCAGCTGCAAATATAGAAGAACAATAGAGAAGAACCTAGAGTGTTTTCCAACATCTAAAACATTTGGTTTGAGCTTTAGGGCAAGAGGTAGGAAGGTCTTCCCTTGTCTGATGAACTTTGTATTTGTATATAGCTTCCTCTACGAGCTTGACTAAGAGTTTCTCAGCTGTGTCATAACTCCTCTCCGTTGATGGAGATTCTCTATTAGTTCAAGCACAAAGATAAAGACGTGTCATACAGTGTTTTGAATTTCCACATAATAAAATATATGGTTTCTGCCTCAGCAATCTTGTGAACTAAATCTCGTTCCTGCTGTTGCTGTGGAGCTGTGAGATGGCCATAGGGTGCAGGAGAGTGCCAACCTGGTGGTGGCACATCTGTTGTATTTTTCTGCCTCAGACCTGGTTTAGAGCGCTCAGTCAGAAGTTGTCACCGTGTAGCCTAGACAGTGGTGGGATTCCTGTGGGTGTAATATGTTCAAGCTGTGAGTTGGCATGTCACTCATAATGACTGATGGCTTCAGGTGATTAAGAGAAAGTGTTGTTGGGCTTCATTGGCAGGCCAGGAAAAAGAATAGTGGCTATAACTTGGAGGCTTATCTGGAAAGGACAAAATGTGAATACCTTCAGGGAAAGCCACTCAGGCATTTGGAGCTACATTCCTTTTTCTTTGCTGGAGAGCAGATTTGGGTGCTTTCAGAGTGGAATTGGTGAGGGGGCAGATCTCCAGAACTTTACCGAGGCGCCAGCTGCAGGGAGGGACACTGAGAGACAGTGAATATGAAAAATGGATGCAAAGTAGAACAGTCTTTTCAAGCTGGCTTTTATTACGTGAGATCAATGAATAATGTGTGTCAGGGAAAAGAGAGGCCCCTAGTAGTAGTACCTATTTTCTGCAACCTGAACTGCAATTTAGAACCAGGTGAAATTAAAAGCATTTTTAAAAAGGCACAAAACTTTACAGTTTTCCTTCTATGGATTTTGCACCTGCTCAGATTTTGCTTTGTGAGAAGCCCTGATAAAACAGGTATTTTAGGTTTGCATGAAAATGGTACCGAGAGCAGTGATTTATCAAAGCTTCTGAAAGAAGTTTACGTTTACTCAGAAAGTGACTCATTTTTACTGAGAAAACACGCGCTTTGAGGGTGACAGTTGTTTATGTTTTGAAAAGATGGGACCATTTTTAACATGATAATCAGGGCAGGGGGAGTGAGGAGATGAAAATCATGCCATTTTTAGGAGTTGAGGTTTTGTATGTTTTTGCCATAATTTCTGTAGCTGTGTAAGGTGACTTTGAGCAGTGAGTGGCCTTTCTGTGCGGCGCAGCAGAGCCCTGGTGTGGGGGTTGTGTTGGCCCAGCTCCACAACGGTGTAGAGCAGGTCTGTGTGGGGATGTGTGCTGTCCTCCTCGCAGCAGGTACCATGGTATCCATGGTCTCCGTTTCTCAGCAGGGACACGGTGCTTTCCAGGTGTGCTGCTCCTGACTCTGATGTAGCTTGGATGCAGCTGGTTCATGGCTTTCTGAGAGACACTCTTCCATCTGCTTCTTTATGGCCTTTTCTGGTTTTATTGTAGGGCTCCGTTTCTCAGCTGTGAAAGTGAAGTTAGTAGCACTTGCCTCCTTCACTGAAGGTTTTGAAATATTCTTTTAACAGGCAGGTGGGAAGTCCCAGTTCCAAAAGGTTGTGGTCAAGATCCCCAAAAGCACTTTGCTGTTTGAAGTGCAGCTTAAGTGATACTGAAGACTCTGCTTGGACTACGTGTCTGCCTGGGACACTGTATGCATCAGCTTTTTCTGGTGAAATTTTACTAAGAGGTCTCCTACTCAGGTCTCCTACTCTCCTGTCTGTGCCCAGAAGTGCTACCAACTTAGGTGCACAAAATGCCTGCGTAGTTTTCTTTTGTCTAAGCTTTTTGGGTTTCCTTATGCCTAATTCTTCAAGTGAAGATGACAGGGTGGGAGGAGGATGGGAGAGGCCACATTGGTGGGTATGCTTTTTAGACCCCCTGCATCCACTGAGACCTTTGAATTTCTGTCTTTAAGCTCAGAAAATTTTCCTTGTACCAGGAACTGTGTAAATACAATATTCACAATCCAGGTTCTCTGTCTCAGAGTCCTTTATTCTGGAAACTGCAGAGACTTATGTTATGGTTCCTGCATCAGCCCAGGGCCTCTAGACATTTGGACTGTGTTTGTATTGGGAAAGTGACCTGTCATTTAACAGTGATTGTCATCAGTTGGTCTAATCCCCACTCAACCACTGTTGAAAGCAATTTTACCACTAATGAATGTGGGAGAAGTGGTTTCCAGTAGCTGCCACTGTGATTTGAACCTGGTGGACTACGATATGAAGCCTATTTTTTTCAAATAATAATAATGGAAACAATTTTTAACCCTTTGTTACTTCAGAATTAGACCTGGAGGATATAGAAATTAAGATGTATTAGAAATATTTCTCACTTATACTAAAGTCATCAGAACATTGAGAAAAGAGAGATACAGCTTCTTTCATGGCTTACATATTTTTATAGAATTGTTTAAAAAGTCCAAAAGTGCATTCTTTATTTCAGGTGATGTATGAGCTGGATAGGTGTAAACTTCAGACCACAGGCTGAGTTTCCAAGGTTGGCAATTAGGTAAATAAAACCCAGCATTTTTTCTTGAATGCTAAGTGTACTTGAGATCTGTAATGGAATTTTAACTGAGCTGCTTTCCTAACATAATTGCACTCTAAATTGTTTTAAATAACATGTAAGGAGAGATTGGTTATTGGCAACTCTAGTGATACAGGTAGGGTTTTCAAACAAAGTCTTTGTCAACTTTTAGGGCAGAGATCAGCTAGAGAAAAAACATCACAAATGCATGTGATTTACACTTTGAAAATATTTAAATCCTTTTCACAGCCATTTCTGTTTTACACAACAGAATTGTTCTCACAGTCTGTACGTGAGACTTGCATATTGGCAACTCCATGTACAACATGTTGCTCAGTGCAAGGCCAGAGCTGCTGCCAGTCCCTTAGATTTGCCCATCAGACAGGTCTGAGCCCCGGAGCAGCCCTGCAGAGGGAAGAGGGGCTGGGGGGATGTGCAGGTCTGTGTTCTCAGCCTTCAGGCCTTCTGGATCTGGGCACTAATGCTGGCCTCATTGAGCTGATGGTTCTCAGGGAAGTTCTGGTTGCACTGAGCATATAGCAATAACATTCAGCCTCCTCTGGCTTTCATTATCACTGCCAAGTCTGGTAATTAATCAAGACTGTACTGTGGTCGACTCTTTCTTATTTTCCTTTCCCCCTTTCTGAAGTGAGTAATGAAGAATGATGTCTTCACTTCTTCACCTCCACATCTCCTCACCTGCTGAACACTTGAACTAGTCCCTCTGACAAGCAGCCTGCACCAGGGAGAAAGTGCCACAGATGACAAATGTGGCTTTGGAGTTTGGCAAGCATGAGGCTGGCTCTGTGACACTTCCCCGTTTGCCACCATCAATCTTTCTCCGTCAAAGTCCTTTTTGCCCTGTCATTGTTGCTGTTTGTTTCACATTATGCATCAAGTCCTGCCTCTTCATGGGCTCAGCACACCAGGAAAACCCTTTCCTAACCAGCGGGGCAAAGTGCAATAATGATGGTTAATAGGGGTCCATGCTGCAGGTCTGAAGGGGCTATTAAGAAGAAAGACAGAGAAGAGATTCTCTGTGAGTTTCAGATTCTTTTCCAGCCCCTGATCTCAATCTTCTTTAACTGCATAATAAAGTTGAAAGAATCTTGAAGGTTAAAATGAAGTCACAATCTATCTAAAGTCAGCTGTAGAAACCAAAAGGTGTTGTGGTTTTTTTTCCTTTCACACAAAAGGTAAGATTTTAAAATGTAAGAGGTTGTCACTGTAATAGTGATATCTGCTAATTGTTCATAGTTGCTACCCAAGTATCACAGCTCAGATGATATCAAGTCATCTGGGAATTAATCCTCAGAATCCCTCTGAGGTAGAGACCAACATCCTCAATCCACCAACCATCCTCACATTTGAAAAGAAGAGAGACTGAGGTACTGGAATGGGAAGAGACTTTAGATTTCGTAAAGAATCAGTGGCCAGTCTGGAATGAGAAATGAGGGTTATTGTGTAGGTAGCAGTTAACTGAACTGTAAGGGTATAAAAAGTAGAAGGAAATGCCATCATAATGTAAGAATGTGTTTCCATGAAAGAACCAGAGCTAAAAAATCAGAGCTAGTCATTTCACAATAGTGCTATGTCATTCAGTATGTGAGGAGGTTTCAGAGGAGATGCTGCCTAGGTTGAAAAGAACACACCTAATTCTCTATGCACCTAAAAAGCCTAAACAAGAGATCTGGTTCCTGTCTAGTATTTCCTGAGGGCAGCCATTGCCCCAGCTCCTATTTTAATGATGATTTCACAAGGCAACACTGGACATAGACAAATAGACACAAATGCATTAATTGTGGCCATAACCTTTAACTGTTGCTGTTTAAGAAGTAGGCTCTTGGCTTTCCAGTTAAACATTAGTGCAAAGGGGAAAATGTCTCATAACGTGGCTATTTCTGCCTCTTAATAACAGGAGGGAATAAAAGAAGCCTCAAACCCAACAAAATAAGCAATAAAGGCTATGAAAGCATCAATATAAGCTACTCTTTCTGAATATTTAAATCTCCTCTGATTACAAGCATAATCTACATATTCAAACTCATTGGAAGTTATTGAGCCCTATTTTCTCATAAAAATTTATCTTGCTTCAGTTTCCAGTGCTCAGTTAATTCTTCTTGTTATGCTGTTTTTTGTGAGGTTGAAAAAGCCTTTTAACTCTCAGTGTTTTCATTCATTGAACGTGTTTACGCTTCCATGCAAAGCATCAAATTGTCCACGGACACATTTGTATTATGTGCTGTAGTGTGGTGCTCAGCATTTCCACCTCTGCGCTGGTGGAAACTCAGTCCAGTAAATCCACCTGATGCAAGGATTATGATAATGCTTCTGTTACATTTGGAATGCCCAGAGTTTCAAGAGAGGTGCTTTTAATAAGCTGAAAAGGCAGGAGCAGTGGTTTGGCTTCACACAGACAAGAAGTGTTGCACCTTCTTTGTAAATCTGACTCCTGAACACTTGCTGATCTTTGTATAGGGTTGCCTGTCCTCTGTGAATTGTGAATTTTGTGAACTCTGTTTCCGATTATTTAGAATCTATTTGGCAATATGTAAAGTAGATATACAACATTCAGAAATTGGCTTTTTTCCTCTGTTCTAATTCTTCAAGCATATGGCCTGGTACAGTAAATACACCCTGCCATGTGCCAGAACATACAGTGTATGTGTGTATTTATATACACACACACATTGAGGGACAATCTGTCGTTTTTCTCCTTTCACTAAAAGCATTCTTTGCTTTTTTGCATCTCCTAAGGGAATCAAACAGTTGCATGTGGATTTATATGAACAATCTAAATATGTACAACTTGACTAATTTGTGACTAAGTAGGGATGAGATAATTATTTAAAATCAAGGAGTGAGAAGTTTGTTGCTTACAGTGAACCATAGCAAAAGAAGGTAGAAGGGAAAAGAAATCTTTCAAAAGGAAACTTCATCTGAATATGGCAGAGGGAAGATCTTGTGGCAGTAAGATCTACCACATGTCAGTGGTGGTATTTTTACTGGTGGTTTTTTCAGAGTTGGAGAAATCTGCTGGATAGTTCTTGTTCAGTGCTGTAACTCCCCTGTGTTGCAGGGAATTCCCTGCTAGGCTAAGGTATAGAATAAAGTGCTTTCTGAATGTGAGATAAGTTTATAAATAACATTTCTGGATGTTATTGAAGCAAAATTGCATTGTGACTTTGTTCCTGTTATCACCAGTGACAAGTGACCTGGCTAGCTGGCTGAATCACCAGTGGTCAGGAAGTGGCTTTGACCAGGCCTGCTGTGAGGTGACAGCAATTGGGTGCTGGCATCAGACCACATCTTTTCATACCTCTTGACAGAAGTTGGGAGACAGCTTCTGAGCACTTTCGCTGAGAGGTGCTTGACAGTGCTTGAGAGGTGGTTGCTGACAGTATTTGCCATAGGGCATTGACTTCAGTCAGGACCCAGGAATTTTTTCAAGGACTGTTTTCTGATGAATTATGAACCATGAGTGGTTGTGGACTCAGGTTGATAATATCAGACTGGAGGCCAAAAATGGTCTGTCTTTCCTCTGGTTCTCGAGTTGCCGAGCAAGGCTATGCAACCATTATCCTCACTGAAGTGAGGATCAACAATGTTGCTTCCTTCATGGGAAGCTGACATGAGGGAGGAGAAGGGGTGGCTGCAGGTAGACGGGATGCAGTTAGTGCGGGAGGTGATGACTCCCTAATTCCGCCTTCACTGATGGAGGGTCAAACACCTCCCAAGCCCTTAGCGGTTGGTGCAGCAGAGTACCCCCCGGAGGGAGACCATTTTGATCCTGGACCCATGGATCCTGAAAAGGAGATGGACCTATATTCCGCTGACC
>JAOXNG010000031.1:43260916-43273045 GCA_028566535.1 Scolopax minor
GTATTTCCACCCTTCTTGTGAATGTCATGTTCCCTGTGGTCAGACGGGGTGACTCCTCAAAAATATGTGCAGACTGCTGCCCTCCCAGAGCTTCCTCCTCCTGCAGCTTTGAGGAGCTGCTGCCTCTCCTGAGCTGCCTGCTCTACTCGCAATCCCCAGGCAGCATTTATTTAGCTTGGAGTAAGTGGTTAGTGTTAACCTCACACAGACTTAAGTGCTGCTTGCACACTGCTTCCCATTTATTTATTCCTTTTTCTTGTTGCAGTCTAGCCCCGTTTCCCTTGGGCTTTTGTGCTGTTTTGTTTTTTTTTTCTTATTATTTTTTTGTTGTTGTTGATATTTTTGCTGTCAAGGTCTTTCCCTCCAAGCCAGCAGTCATATAGAGAAATCCAGACATAAGTATGAAAAGCTCACATACCCACTGAGTCATCGTTTTGTTTGGGATATCCCCACTGGATCATTATAGACCATTCCACATCAATGCTGTCAAGGAAATGGAAAATCCTGAAATCTATTCCCAAACTGGAAAGTATGCTCTCTCCATTTGGCAGCACATGGCTATCCTTTGTCTAAATGCATCCAAAAAGCCAAGCACCAACTGAGATCACCTCCCTTGTGCTCGTGACTGCTCAGGCTCCCATCATCAACCTGGGTAATTCCCTGCTAGAGCTCCTGAAACAGGAATGGCACTGCCACCTCTTCTAAGTGACTGGTAAGCTTCTTTATGCAACCCACTGTTAGCAAAATTTGTCTATCCAGAATAACTAGTGAATTGCTCTGTTTCTCATCCAGCTGAATTCCTCACCTTTTCTTGTTGAATATAGCCAAACTTTGCATTTACAGTATAGCTTCTGTTCGGCTGCGGGGAGAATCTCATCTCTGTGCTAAAGACAAAGTAGTAATTTTCCCCAATACCTGGCACATACACAGCAGTCATCTTTTATGTTTTCCCCAATGGTAATTGCTACCTTCCCTCTCTTCTGTTTTCTCAGACAAACAGTATTAGGAGATGAGCTCTGAGCAAGCCTCTAAATGAGACGTGTCATTGCTTTCACCTGTAGTTTTGCACAAACTCTCTGATGTTTTAGCTATTGTGAACCTGTTCATCTGTGTGCCACAGATCTCCCTGCTGCGTTAGTTATCGGATAATGTGACTGCCTGCATACCTTGTAACTAAAGATAGCATAGCATTCACTTTGTTAAGATAATTTAATGTAAATCTATGATGACAGTGCCTTTCTTTAAGACCTTCTGTCTAATGGTCTTAAATCACATTTATGTATGTTAAAGGATTGACTCTAATAGATCCCATTAGAGGAACACAAGAAATAAGAGATTTTCCTGAGTTTATACAGTCAGAGTCCCTTCCAGCTGAACCCAGTCTGTTGGTTTTGAGTTAAATTTTTACCAGAGAGTTCACTTGTGTTATAATAAATGATAATCTGTGTGTTAAAACCCTAACATCTGAATCAAATGTCTAGAATTTTACATTTTAGTAAGCCAAGAGCACAAAAGAGCACAAAAATAATAGTCTTTTTTTAATAGAATTTTTGGGGTGAGTGTGACTGCCATCTCATCTGGATAGGAAGAAATTTGCAGTTTGTGTGTGTGATGCGATATGTGTTTTCAACATACAAAATAGAGATGCATCATGTAAGCACACAAGTGTCAGCAAGTGCAAATACTCATCCTTCTTTACCTTCCTGTTCTGACGAAAAAACTAAAAAAAAAAAAAATTATTATCTAGTCACACGTAGTCTTGTTCCCTCAAATTTAATCTGGACCAAATGCAAATGGTTTTGTTTGGTTTTTAAAGGAAAAAAGGAAAACCTGCTTCCCTTGTGCCAAGCCTGCTATAGATAGCTGGGGATAATATATGTAAATGTGGTTTGTTGCGGTGTTACCAAAAGTAAATGCCGTGATTTGATTGGGTAGTGGTTTATATTTTCTCGTTCATCCCATTTTGGGCTATTGTTTAAGCAGAGCTAATGTAGCCAAAGCTTTCTGAACTATGAGTGTAATTCTAGGGTATACCACTTAAAAAAACACCCAAACAACTCTAGCGTTCAAGAGTAATTACCCCAAATATTGCTGTAGCATGGTTGTTGTAAGCAGTAGTGGAAGTCTTTATTATAAAGTAAACTGCATTCTCTGGGAATGTTGCAGATTTATAACATTGTAACAGTTGAATAATTTGTCCCATTTCATGTTACTCTTCCATCTGCTGGGACGCTTCAGCACCGCAGCATCCAGGCACAGTATGACGCTTCTCTATTTTAATGCAGGGAACTGATTCAAATACATGTATTCCCTCCACATAGAAACTAATCCCCAGAAGCTTCCCTTGAGGCTATTATTCCGAGTGAGAGCCCAAAAGCCTGGCCTGGCACCCATTGCAGAGAGGGGTGGGAGCAGAGCAGCTGTGGTTGGGCTGCTGAAAACAGCTGGATTTGGCCAGCACGCTTACATAACCCCAGCCGTGCTTCCTCTAATGGCAGGCGTCTTCCAGAGCTGAAGTAAGGATGATAATTTTTCCTAGGGGCTTAAGCAGGTCACAAATTTCTTCCTGCAATGAGCAGGAGGCAGTTTGAAGCGACAGACCCTGTCCTGGCATATTCCACTAAGAGCCACTTCTGAGAGAAGAGGTTGTAGCGGAGCAGCCAGGTGCTGTGTGGGACTGAGAGTGAGCAAGGGAAAATATTTGCAAAGGCAAATATTGTTCCTTCTTTCTCAGTGCTTGGGGAAGGGGGGATGTTGAGACAAGGATTGCTGCTCAGCCCAGCAGCCTTCCCCTCAGCTTTGCTTTCTGTCTGCGAGCTCTGAGAAGTTTTACAGAAGAGCATCTGAGCAGTATCTAATGGGGAATTAGGTAGGTGTGCTTGCAGAGAAGAGAGCAGGAGATGGGCTTTCATAATTGAAACAGTAAGATAAGGAAATACATACGTTACAGAAGAGTGGTGGAAAGGGAGCCCTGAGAATAGGCTCAGGAGCCAGGGGCTCCAACTTGATTTCTCACATCTTGTTCTGTTGGATAAGTCACATCACACGTCTGCCTGATTTTTCTTATCTGTATAATGGGGGACATATTACAGATCTCTGTTTAAGGGGAGGTCTGAGAATTAATGGATGCTGATAGAGTGCTTGGAAGATGAAAAATGCTGAATATTACCACAGCAAACAGTAACCCCTTTGACTCATTTATGATCTTATTACCACCAAATGTCTCTCTGGCTTCCTGTCATTTCAACTAAACCTCCTTCTTATCCTATTAACCACCAGGGGGAAGATCCTCAGCTAGTGTCAGTTGTCACAGCTCCATTGACTTCAATTATTTCTCTTGCACAACATATTTCATCCAAAGCACTTCAAGCATTTGAGAGATACGGGCCAGTTAAGTACCACAACCTCTACAGGAGGTACAGAGTCATATCACAGTTAGAGAAACTTCGAAAAGAAAGGTTAATCAACTTATCCAAGGTCGGGCAGAAAGTATAGCAGAGATAAGAAAATGGAGTAAGAGTCATGCTCCTAATTCTGGATGTCACCTTGGCCAGGTTTTTCTCTGCACATTGAGGTGGATCTAAAGCCACTATTCCAAGCTCTGCCTTTTTCAGGTTCTTACTGGTATAAGACAGAAGTGGAGTCACTTCCTTTTCACGCTTTCATACAGTTTTAGTTTTTATCATTCTCATTTTATCTGAGATATCGTAGGAAGAGAATTATGGAGGCTACGCATATAAAAGCTGATTCCTCAGCTGGTATAAATTAGAAGGACTTCCCAAAGGCAATGGGAATATGATGACTTATACCTGAGGATCTGGTCCTTAGAGCTTATTTCTGACAGAGTATAGCTATAAGATGCCTAGGGATTTTCAGCTTCCAGTCACTTACTTATGCACAGGCTTTCTGAAGCTGTGGGAAGCTAAACTGCCTACTGGTGGTGATTGCTTTTCCAATATATTGCAAGCCAGGACTTTATCATCATATGTGCAAATGATTCTCAGTAAGCTAGTTAGTGCCCTCATGCCAGCGGAAAGTCCAAAATGGCTGCATCAAATGGCAATACTTAGAAGAGCCCCAAGTGGAAATACTCCAAATATCCACAGTAACTCTGCTGTTTCTGAGACAGGATTATTAGTTTTTTCCAATGCAGGGAGTGTTTTTGCACCTTCAGCATTTTATTCTACAAATTTAGACCCTCTTTCAGGGAAGCTAGTGAATGCTGTGATAGTGGAGCTTAATTTATAAATAGCCAGCAGACGAGCATGAGGAGAGGCAATGAATAACTCACAGATGGAAGAGTTAGAGATCAGTTGTGACATAATGGCAGAGCAGCAGTGCAGAGCTGAGGAGCAGTGTGTGGTCGGGTCAGCACTCAAAGAGAATCCACAAGTCCAGTGCTTAGTTAGACATACAGTTTTAAGTCCAGAATAATTAAAAAACCCAACAAAACACCATAAACCCTACAGAACAATAACAGCCCTCACCCTGTGAAACTTGCAGCTTTGATGCAGTGCTCGGAAATAATAGTATGTTACTGGGTTTTGTGGTTTTTGTTTTTTTTAAAAGCTACAAACAAGTTGAAGAGGAAAGCCTATCACAGCTATAAGAAACTTAATGTATTTATAAGCTTGAGATCTTAATTTCCTGGAACAGCTTTAAATCCTGATAGTGTGCTGTCTTTGTACACTGAGTTAAGACCAAGTTATATCAAAATGCCAGCTATTTATTATTTAGGTAAATAATTGTATCTAAAATGTGCTTTCATACTTAGGGGGAAAAAACAATTCTGAATGTGTAAGGCTTAAGAAGATATTTACATTGATGTAAATATATATAAATGTGTTTTTACACACATTTAAGGAAATGCAGATCAGCTCTGGGAGAAGCCAGGTCTAAGAATTCGCAGGAGCACTGGAGGAAGGCCTGGAGTGTGTGGAGAGGGAAGTGAGGGGAGGATAGAGCAGTCCAGAAATTCTCATTGATTACCTGTGTAATTCCCTTTTTACCCCTCCACACATATACTTCAGAACTGAAAAAACCTTGCTGTCAAAAAACCTGGAAGTTCTTTTTTCTTCATCCCTGTCCTAAGGTTAGACATCACCTTGGGCAATACTTTCCTGACCAAAAGTCACCAAACATTTGGTTAGGACTCTTCTCCGTGAAAGGAGATGAAGCTATGAAAAGGAGAAGGCTTCAACATTCAACTCCAACCTGGAACAAAACTGCTTTGTTTACTTCTACCCTGTAGAAAACCTGTTCCCTGTCAAGAGAAAAGGGAGATGCACTCACTTCAGGTCAGTAGCCACATATGGGCTATGTGTTTGGTCTTCACAAGAACCTATATGAGGCATATGCTCCCTTTTAGAAATTTCTGTCACATGTGCTCTCCCATACAATCTTAGCCTAGATTTTTTCCATTGCCATGGGAACCAGAGGTCTTGATTGGGAGGAGAAGGGGAACTGGTGCTCCACCAGGAACCCAATATAAGAGAAATCAGGAAGTTGTCCTATATTCTTGATATGTCCAAGCACCAACTTGAAAAATGTTGCCAGGCTATTTGGAGGTGCTGTCTTCTCAATAAGACAATGGTGTGTCATGGAATGAGCGAAGTCTATGTCCTCCAGAGACTGGGTGCTTCAGGTGTTCCCCATTTAGCCCCAGTGAATGTGTAAAAGTGACAGCATCCCTCTTTAGGGGTATAGAGATAAGAACAAATGCACATTATAAAGTGCTGGAATACTTTATTGTTAGACTTTATTTGTATACTTTATTGTATGACTCGATAATCTCAAAGGTCCCTTCCAACCGCTAAGATCCTGTGATTCTGTAAGACCTGTTTCTGTTGACAAATGCAAACAGTCTTTGCTGTTCAGAGTTAACAGGACCCTAGGGAATTCCCATTCATTGGAAGAATAAAAAAGGAATACGAAAAATTTATGTACAAGCTAATACTTTTTACTAGAGCCTGCATAATTTAGGCACAGATCTCCTACAGGGTGCTGAAAGGCCAACTTCTCCATTGCATTTTAGAAGCCTAAAAACACTCCTTTTGCAGCACTTTCTCAAAGACTTAGAACTGACTGGGTCAACCTGAGACCATGGAAATACAGTAAATGGGTATCTGCTGTGTGCGCATACTGGGTCTTATATCACAAGCCTGGTGGGGTTCTAAAAACAAAAAAAATAATATATAGATTTTTGATTAATTAAAGTCAGTGCAACAGCACTTTCTCAGCCTCCCCTTGTACAGCTGATGTCTCTGAGTTAAGTCCTTCATCCTTTTCTGGAAATTCCCTTAAGGGACCTGACAATCTTCCCATTCAAGAGACTGAGAGAGTGAAAAACTTTCTAGTATTGCTGTCCTCGGCTTGTGCAGAGGCATTTCCTTCGGAGGGATCCAGGATACACTCCTGAAAGAATTTTTGTATGAAATAGAGGCTATATAGCTGAGGTTGTTTTCTGGCAAGGTCCATCTAGAAAGGCTATAGCTAAGGAAGGCTTCTTTTCCTTCTCCTGCAAGAGTTATTTTCATCTTTGATGGTGCTAAGGTGCTGTTCTCTATCTACCCATGCTTCAGGAGGTCTGTCCGGGTCCTTTCATAGGGAGCTTATACTGATTGCTGCTGTGGCTGGCCTCTCCAAAACCATGGTCTCTTGCATATCCCTCTGCCCAGCAAAGGGTGTTTAGGAATCCTGCTGGTCATGGGTTGGTCCCTGGTGGACAGGAATATCCTGTCCATCTTGGTCCTGTTCCAAACGCTGTTAACAATGTCATACCTCAATGACGTGTCAAAGCTTTTGAAAATACACACCATACTTAGGAGCAAGAGGACATGATGCAAGGACATTGTAGATGTGGGTCGTTCTGCATGAGCTGGTGGATTATACAGGAGAGGCAGGTGTTCTCTCTGAGAGCTGTTCACAGAGGAAATCCCAGAGTCTCTCTGTTCAGGTAATATTTTTTGGTGAGGGAGGGGGAATGCTACAGGAGCTGTGTGCCACCTGGCTGGTTCAGTGTCACTTCTGACATTTAGCAAATATACAAATATGGTTCTTACTCTCATTTTTTCCAGTTCTAAAGAAATGTCAAAATGTATTAAAGCCATCATGTTATCATCAGTTTTGATGATAGCATTAAACAGTGTATTAAACCATACCCTTCGGTGTACAATTCATACCTCCGAGCCTGGAGGTGCATTTCTTATTAAAATGTCTCAGATCCACATATTGTGAAATAATATCCACTGAATTTCCTTTTTATTTATGTATTTAAAAGAAGTCGGTAAGGCATTTGGGGAAACAAATGGATTTACTGCCTGGTAATAATGTAACATCATAAAAGGTACAGTGCTTATTATGAGAGTTATTTTCTAAGAGATTTTTAGGCATTTTATTCAAATTGGCTTTGAAATGAGCACTATTCCAGATGGACTAAAAACTATTTGAATGTCCCCAGGGACAGTATGTTCAGTTGGAGATAAGGGGACAGTAGAGTTGGAGGGTGCTTTAGAAAAGATAGGGCTCCAAGATTTCTTTTTGCTTCCAATCAAAACAGTCAAGATTTACAGAACTAGTGGTTTTGATTGCTTCAATTTTAATGATTTGAAACTGAGTTTAAAAACTGATTGCAGAGGGTACTAATCAGTCCTTTCCCAAAACTAAGGTTCCTATAAGGGTTCTCAGGTCAACACTCAAATATTGAGGCACCTAACGCCAAACTGCACTAAAACATCGCTCTGGCTGAACAGCTGCAGTGTTCATGTGGAAAGGGTTTAAGTAATAGTCATCAGTTCTGTTGTCAAACAGGGAGGAACTGCAAGCCCCAGAGAACAAAAAGACAATGTGACAAATGGTCTGTGTTGGTGGATTTGCCAGAAGAGTTACACGCAGAGCTTATATAAACAAGCTTCTGTCTCGTCAGCACGGGGCACAGATAGCCGCTTGGCTGTCCTGGGGAAAAGCACCTTTTTTCTTGGTGTAAATTGTGTTTGTAACTGAGAGTTTTTCCTCAGAAGAGATGAGTCCTACCTATCTCTGTGCAGGGGTAGGCAAGAGGTGCCTAATTCACCCAGCCACAGCCATAGGGGGACATTTCCATGCTGAGGTTCCAGCAGTGCCCAAGGAACTGCCTGCTCGGGGCATCACTGTGGATTTGCAGAGGTTGTTCCCTGAGTATATTTGCCCTCCATGATCTGGCCCTTACCAGACACGTGTGCAGAATGGCAAATGGCTTAATACTTTTTTTTTTCCCCTGTTCTATTTCCTTCTTTTATAAATCATTTCTTCTTTTTAATTTAAAAGTTTAACAAAATATGACTTTTGGGCATGTAAAGGTCTAAGATTCTGGGATGTAAGTGACAGCCTCTCCATCCTGTTATCTGTGCTCTCTTTTGCTTGCTGTTCTTCTTCAGCACTGAAAATGTAATCGAAGTCACCGGGGCCCTGGTGGACCTCAACTGGTTGATTAGAATTGGATAAACTAGACAAATTCTGGTGGGAATAGAAGGCATTTATGATGACTACCTGGCATTTTCTCTGCCCTTTTTTATGTACTTGTCACTGTATTTTCCCACATCAATCTCATAAAACATTCTTTTGCTCATGCTTGAAATATTGATATTATCCTACAGCAAAGATAAAAGCACATCACAGAGCAATATGGCTTGGTGATAGAATTATCTGCAATACACAGAAATCTCTACTGATGTTTAGGGCTGGCATGGTATTAAACACATTACTTTTGCTGACAGGCATTTTCATTTCCTTGCATCAAGCAGGTAGGGGAATTTGAAGAAAATCTAGTTTTCAGTTCTAGATTTGTTCAATAAAAAATGTAAAACAGAAATGGCAGTGGGTGAGGTAGCATCTCTTTAAATCAAAAGGAACTCACTGAAAGTTTAAATAAGTTTCAGAGAACACTATGTGGTTTTATGTGTATATTTATGTATGTCTGTATTTACAAATATATCTATCTGTACATAAGTATATAAACCCTACAACTGTTCCATATTTAACAAATCTGAAAAGTCTGGGGACAATCCAAAATCAAGCAGTTAAAAATGTAGCCTCAGTGAACCTTGTGCTCCTTTGGTATGGGCTTTATGATGCGATCTTTGGCAACATCTTTACTCATTATTTCCCCCCTATGCCTTTCTCCCCGTGCTGTGCACAGAAAAAAAAAAAAAACAAAAAAACTTCTGGCATAAACAGGGGATCTGCTTTCAAAATGACTGCCCTGTGCATAGAATGCTGGCTTCAATTTTACTGAAGGGGGAGGTGTAGCCAATGGGGCTGGGGATTCTTACCCAGGGAGGGGGAGGCCTCGTGAACAAACCATCGATGAAGGGTGCATCTTGTTCTGTTTATCCCTCTTTCTTCCCTGGGATCACGGTATGATGCTGGGTAAATTACTAAAATCAATTTTTTTCTCAGTCCATTCCTGAATTATGTGTTCCTTGTGTTTCTGTCCCCAAGTTGAGATGGTAGAGCTTGGATGGAAACAATATTGAGCCCTGAAAACAGTAATCAGGACAGCACTAAATGTGCTTTAAATGTGCAAGGTGCCGTAAGGTGCTAAGCACTCTGTGTAATCAGAATTTGCAATCTGACATTGCATGTTCAATACCAGTGGCCATTTTGACTTAATTCCCCTGTTCCTGAGCTCTACATTTGTGAAATGAGCCTATCACCTCGGAAAGGTGGTGTCCAAAGTAATTAGTTTTTGCAAAACAGTCCAGTGCTCTGCTGAGTGGCACCACAGAAAAGCCCATGTGGAAATAAATTACTATCAGAGCAAGATTAGTATAGTGAGCAGGAGAAGGGGCCACAAACAGAGCAACGAGGATAAAATGGAGTATCAAGTAATGGCACCTTCAACAGGGGTTAATCTTCTGTCTGCTGAGTGAAGGAAAGGTTATGTCAAAAAGAGTAGTGTGTGATTGTGTAATGAAGGGGTGTATGCAAACATACACACCTGAAAACCAGGGACTGCTTTTATGCTGTATTTGTGCAGGAATTTATGCCCAGAAATCAACAACAGTAAAAATAATAGTGGTTGCTAGTGGTAGGAAGGGAGGGAATCTGATCTAATGGCTGAAGCCCTTATCAGGGACTGCTCCAACCCCAGCGGTCTGTTCTGCCCCTCACTGCCTCCGCTCTGCTCTCACCAAATTGGAGGTAATTAATCTGATGCACTAAATTCCTTTGGGATAGTTTGATACCATACCTTTTACAAATATAACCTATTCCTATGTAGTACACAATTTATTTGTCGAGTTGTGGATTTTGGAGCAGTATTTTCATACATGTCCTGGTTTCAGCTGGGACAGAGTTACTTTTCTTTCTAGTAGCTGCTGTGTTTTGGGTTTAGTATGAGAGTAATGCTGATAATACATACTGGTTTAGTTGTTGCAAAGTGATGTTTACATTAGTCTAGGACCTTTTCAGCTTCCGGTAGAAGCTGAGAGGGAGCACAGACTGGTTAAACTGGCCAAAGGAATATTCCATACCATACATGTCATGGTAAATATATAAATGGGGATTGGCAGGGGGGCAGAAATCGACGATCACTGCTCACGACATGCTGGGCAACTGATCATCGGGTGGTGACTTCTGTGTATCACTTTATTTCATGTATTCTTTTACCACTATTATTATCCTCTTCCATCACTGTTCTATTAAACTTATTTCAACCCACAAGGTTTGCACTCCCTCCCCTGCTTTTCCTTCTCTTCTCCTTACTGCACTGGGGAGGGTGCTGTGCTGTGTGTGCATCAGTGGCTGCATGGGCCTAGTTGCTAACTGGGGTTAAACCACGACAGTATGTTTTCAGGGTTATGCATTCATTGTAAAATAACACGCAGTGTTCTGCTGCTGTACTGAATAGACCCAGAGCTGATCAGAGCATGCTGGGGATTTCATATACTGCTTGGTTTTGGGAGATCGGGTCTTCTGCAGCCTAGAAGGCAGTAGCTTTGGAGCAGGAGACTCTGGGGTCTCTTCTTGCTACCGTTAGATAGTTAGGTATTCTGCCTGAATCGGGCATAAATTATTAACCTGCAAATCCTATATTTTTTGTAACTGATAAGGGATTTATGAAACTTTTGAAAATCTAGCTGAATATAACCACGTATTTTTTTTATGCCGGTATTGGGGACTGCCATGAAATTTGTTAATAAGCCAAATTAGCAAGAACACAGAAAATGAGATTTCAGTGGTACTACATAACCTTGTTAGGCTGTTTCCCCAGGAAAAGCAGAGGTTTACCTGAATGTGTAAAGTGACACAAAAAAAATTGTGCTGATCCTTAACCTTTGCTAGCAGCGTGCCTTCTCATTGCTGCTGAGCGGCAAATTGTGCTTAGTGTATGGCTTACTGTAAACGCATACCCCTCGCTTGAGGACATCATGGAAGTGAACTATATGTGGGCTGCTGAGATCACACTTGCGAGGGGTTCTTATAGCAGCTTTTGCGAGGGGACTGCTGAGGTTAAACTACATAGTTTTTGTAATTTAGTCTTTCCTGCTGGATGTGACCTCAAGTTTTGTCTCAGCTCTAAGCCTTGACAGAAAAAAAACCCAATACTTCCCTCTCATCAAAAGGTCGAGCATATCTGATCTGGTTAATTCCTAGAAGGTGAGAAACTGTATAATTTCACAGAGCTCCTTTTAGAGTGGAAGTACCAAGAGAAGGACTGTTGTCACCATTTCCAGCTTGTCTGGAACCTGCTGTCTTTTGAGACGAGAGGAGAAACAGTTGTTTTTCTCAAGAAGCACTGAACCAATATAAAAGCTTTTAATCCTATCTGAAAGGAACAAGCCAGGTTATATCCTGCCATCCCCTTGAATGTGCCAACCATGAATCTAATATATGAATATGTAAACTCCACATATAAACACACCCTACAAGCAAAGGTTGATCCTGTACAGTGGATCATTACATTACTGCTCATTCTAGTGGTGTTCGGGTCACTGCTATTGAGCATGTTTCTTTGTGTGGCAATTTATATTACGTGGTCCCAGGTCGGGGGGGGGCCATCAAGTGATAGAATAATTGTTGAAATTACAATAAATTGTTGTGGGTTCTTCAAACCTTAACAGCTGTGCAAAGCCCTCCCCTGCCCATCTC
>JAOXNG010000031.1:43273145-43283747 GCA_028566535.1 Scolopax minor
CACATATACATTAAAAAAAAAAAAAATCTTACGCTTCAATATACAAATTGAAAGTTCATTTTAGGTATGTTATTGCACAGCTGATTGAGGGTTTTGGCCTTTTCTCTACAGCATCGCTTACTGCTAAACGCTGGATTAGATGGAATAGTGGTTTGTTATCTGAATGCTTAAACTTAATCTACTTTGGAAAAGACATTCAGTTTTATGCATGGTATGTACAGCAGAGGCATAAAGCATTAATGCAGTTCAGAGCAAAAAAAAAAATATATGTTTTCATAAAGCAGCAATTTGTAGCCATTGTAGAACAAAGTCTTCTGCTCCCCATGCAGGAGCAGATCAGAAAAGATCCTGGACCTACGCAACTCATTTTCTTCCCATTGTGTTTGTCTCCCCACCAGCTGAAGCACACACTCCCCATCTGTTCCATTCATACAGCCCCGTGTTCATTCAGAAACAGAACGTTTCCTTTAGTTGATGGATTAAAGGCAGGAGGGGAGAGGGGAGGAGTATAAAAACGTTTGGGGATGTGCAATACTTCAGGAACAATGTTTAAAGGTTAATCCACACTAAAAGCTTGTCATGTATTTTTCTTTCTTTTACACAACTTCAAAACAAAACTGATTCTTAAATAAGCAAAAAAATCCCACCTTTTTAAAAACCAAGACCTAAGCAGTTTTTTGTGTAATTGCTGAGAAGTTAATGTCAGATTATTTTTTAAAATCTGTTTTATAATGCATTTTCAATATAATATAAAAACTAAGTGAACAATTTATTTTTTTATTTTTACTCGTGTCTTGATTAATCTAGGACTCTCTATTTTCTTAAATTGAACCTAGGAATGTGTATTAGTGACCTTAAAAAAAACCAGCAAGTAAACTTTGTAAGCAACTTTAAAGGTTATTGTTTGCTTTTCATCTTCACTTGCAGACCAGGTGTCTCTAGCAAAGCAAATGTGAGGAAAGGCTACTTTTGTTGGAGTCTCTTTGTGAACAAAACAGATGACATAAAGATAAAGAGCAGGTGTTAAAATAGTGAAAAAGGCGGTTATTTTACAGGGTCAGGGCATCCATTCTGCAGCTGCCTGGCAGAGCACCAAGCTTGCAAGAGGGCACAAGAGAAACCATAACCCTGTTTAAAACTATTCGGGCTCATCAGCAGACTGTGGTATTGCAGAAGAGGAGAGGTAATATGGCTGCATAGTTCATCCTTATGCAAATAAGGTGCCAGCCAGCGATAGTGAAAAGGGGCTATTTCCTGAAATTAAGAAATGCTGCAAGCAGCAAGGTAAAGAGATGATGTTATACGTGTGCTTCTCTTGCTCTTTATCCCGTTGTAACCCATGAAACATGGAGAAAAGGAAGGAAGAAAGAAAAAGGAAAGTCAGGTGGTCACAGGAGACAGAGGAATTAAATCAGATTCCTGGGGGAAGATTAGTTTTAGGAAAGCTCTGGCAGTCCAAGGGAGAGCACTGTTGCCTACCCAAGTTTTACTTAGATGAGAAGGCAAGTAACTAGTAGTGGAGCCACGAATCTACTTTAGCATTTCATTTTCTCATTCCAAAGGCAAATAAATGCATATTTAAATGATCACAGCAGTTAAACACTGCTCCAGTGAAGTAGCATTCTGTTACATGTGCCTAGCAAACACCTGGAGGTGCCTCTGCAGAACAGAGATTTTGAAATGTTCACTGATCAAGAATTCTGGTTGGTCTTTTAAATGTGAAATGTATTTTTATTTCTAGTGCATAATTTAAGTTGGAGGCCACTGGTGTCTGATGTATTATCTTAAAATCTGCTCATTTATTTTTTCTGAAAGTGAATTTTCCAGCTATTACAGATGAAAGCATAAGAAGACACCCCCAGCTTCCCTCTCCCCTTCCCCAAATACAAATGGAAAAGGCAAATGCTTCTATGTTAAAAAATAAAAGATAACCCTTTTTTGCACTGGTGGGGCCAGGTCCCAGATTTGGACTTTAGAGACTGGTAGTTTTACTAGTCTGAGCTTCTGGATTGCAGCCTGGAATAGAAAGGTCCACATTTTTATTTGGGAATGGGCAGACTGTGGCAGATGGTGAAAAAGGAAAATGACCTTCGTGAAACTTCATTTTTTCTAGCGTATAAGGTCTTTCTTGAGATCGGTGTCAGAAGATAATGGAGTAAGTCACAGTGGAATCATGTGCAGGAGTTATTTGCAGAGGGTTCTTTTGCAGTGAACTGAGTTTCCCCGTCTGCAGTGCCAGCTCTCCTAAATTCAGTGGCTGACTCTGCTCTTACAGGTTAAGTTGCAGCGTTCTTGTAGATTATATACATTATCTGTGTTTTTGTAGATGATATGATGACTTGAGGAGTAAGTTTTGTCTGATTAAATACCATCCCTTTTTGGGATCACACATCTAACGTGACAGTGGTGCATGATACTGTGGTGCATTAACACATTTCTGCTCCTACTGCTGCATAATAACACCAATTTTACAGCATGTTTTGTTGAACAGACCATAGGACGTGATAATTTCTTTGAGCCCTGTACTTGGCTGCAGAACAAAATGGGATGCTTCTCTAGACATCTTTCTGGTAGGATCAGAAATGCAATCTGTAGTCCAGTGCCTTTTTTTTTATTTTCTTCCCTCTTTTTTTTTTAAAAAATTTTATTTTATTTTATTTTTTAAAGCTGAGTACAGCAGGGAATGAGCCAGACCGAGGAGATAGGAGTGACCTTTGGGATGATGAAAGGACCGTGGTTGCTTGTACTAAAAGGGAAGGAGCTGATTCATTGAGGCCACTAAGCAGAGTCGGGCTCTGCAGTTCTCCTTAATTCTCCGGTTTGTAGACTGTCCAGTGCTGCCTGCTATCACATAGCTCCCACAACAATTTACCACACCAACCATCTTTCTTAGCATGGCCTATCCTCAAGAGGCATTTCTGTTCCCACTCACCCCTTGTAAATGCAGCTGTCCCAGCTGCCCTGGCGGCCGCAGGGCCGGGCCTTCGCAGGGGCCTCAGCACTGCCTTTCCTGTGACGGTGCTGCACTCCCCGTCTTCAAGCTCACACTAACAGAACAGAACTAAAGCAATAAACATGCTTCAAATGCATTAAAAGAAAAATAAACGAGGGAGCTTGTCTGTTCTGTCACAGAAAGGCCCCTTAGATTTGCTCATGCCCTAAACTAGAGGAGTTTTCAGCTGTGTCTTTACCTACGCCTTTACCTTTTCTCCTGGCTTCCCTGAACAAAGCTGGACCCTGCGCTATGGTGGATGCTGCTGCAGGAGAACACCTGCTGTGGGTCACTGGAGTTGGCTGGCCCTGGGAATGGTGAAGGCCAGTGGCCTTGAGAGAGTATCTTTTTTAAGTAAAAAAAAGGAGAGAAAAAAAAAAGAGCAATCCATTTTAGATACGGGAGAGAAAAACATTTGGAAAGCTTTTCACTTAACTAGGCTCTTCTGTGACATTTAGATGCATTTATACAAGTTAAAAAGGAATTTGGCACCTTCCCACCTCACTCAGCAGGCTTAGAAGAGAAAAAGCAAATAAAAAGACAAGATTACTTGATATGTTGCTTTGTTTTGTTCGCATGAAGTGTTGTGCCCGTTGATGTTGCCTGAGTACTATTACAGCCCACAAAGGGCCTTGACAGAGGAGTCATATTCAGGCAGGTCCAGGGCTTGCTTTCTAATGAGGAAAGATAATTATCATGCCAATCTCTGATTGCTTTTTACTAGGCACATTTAATCTGAGGGAAGATGGGAGCATCTTCTGTCTAATACAGACTTGAGAGCAGGGCCAACAGGTGTAACAGAGTAATCACTCTGAAGGATTTGTTCATTATTTCTCAAAAGACAAAGGGGAAAAGTCTTCGTGTCACCATCTCTCTCTGTCTTCACTGCTCTTGAGTTCAACTTGTGAAGTTTGACCATGGTGGCCCCACTTCTCCAAGCACCTTTAGATCCCATCAGAAATGCTCTTGACAAGCATTTATTACTGGGTTTGACAAAACAAGTAGTTTCTCCTTCTCCCCCCAGCCCCTTTTCTGTTTGAAAGAGAAAATCTGAGGTGTGTTTCATGGGAAGCTGATGATATGCATTGTGCTCTGAGGCATCTACTCCCTTGGCTGTAGAGCTGCGTGGGTATGGTTATATGCTTGCATACATTCCTGTACATTATAAATTATCTCCATAGATGTGCATGTCTTTTCTTTGAAGGCACACAGGTGCTCATCCCAGGGGAGTATAGAGATGAGCACATGCTCTGGGAGTTGTTTACTTTTCTATACCTGAGTGCTTTCACATCTACAGATTTATGGCTTGTGATTATAAGGGAACTCTTAAGACTACAAGGCCAGCTATAACTTGGAGAATTTTCCTGAGAATTTTCTTGTGTCTTTTTCTTAGTTGCAACAAAAATTTATGGATTTCCTGGTTTTGCACACTTCTTTGTAATGTAGATTATCTCACTAATCCTGTTTATCATTTGGTCCCATGGTCACACCAGAGGGGTTGCCACTGGGTTGGGAATAAGTGGCTCTGGCTAGTACTGTGTAAACTGATTTTCCCTCAGGGAAAAAGGCAAACAGAACTAGATTGTGATATACAACGATTTCAGGAAATTGCATCTTCCTTTTGGGACAAGGCATTTGGATTCTCAAGCAACTTGGTCAGATACAGAAGCTTAGAAGTAGCTCCAACTAATCTTAAAGGGCAATTTCAATAAGATTTAATTTATTTTATCTTTTACTTTACAGTCAGTTATTTTATAACATCTCAGTGTTTTCTGTTTCCAACAATGCCATAGTGGAGGTGGATACTGAACGTGAAGACAACTGGTGGGACAGTTGTGCTTCAGATGCTGGGGAGGTGGTTTTTGCATGTTATCTGGCTTGCTGCAAGATCAGTAATGGAAAAGCTGGCAGATTCCCTTGCTGGCTTTAGCTATCAGGATTGGCAACTCTGCCAGTGGAAGGGTACAGACCCCGTTAAGTCTGCAGCTTTATGATACCTGCACGTTATCACTGCATTGGTTTATATATTGTTCAAGATCTTGTCTTTGTATCATTCTGGACCAAGACCGGTATCTTGATCCTATAGTCTACTGAACTTGCTGCTTTTCTTGCACTGCAGCAAGGTCCAGACAACAGGGAAGAGGAACACCCTGACCTCTTTTGATTCATTCACACTATACCCTGCAACAGATTTCTGTAAACAGGGGATGAGGCACTGAAGTCACACTGTGGCTCTGAGGGGAGAAAGCTGTGAGTAAATCTTATTGATCCACATCCCAGCCTCCAGCTGCTGAAACAACTGTTAAAACAGGTGTGTCTAATTCTAGCTTTTGAAACAGCTGGGCAAAGTGTTGGCTGTGTTTCAGTGTCTTTTGCTTAAAGAGAATGCAGGTGGCATTCTCTGAACATGCTGCTATTGAATTAGAGACACCTATTAATATTGGTGAGTCAACTTAACTTAATTCTTTCAACCTGCTAACAAGAGCACTTTGGAAAGGATTGGAGAATGACAGGGTACCTTGAATAAACCAAAACGGAAAGAGATTGCAGTGTGTATGTTCTAGCAACAGCAATTTAATCAATTTAGGTGCATCTGTTCTACCCGTCACTTTGCTGGCTGTTTGAATTACTTTTGCCTGGGTGACTTGAGGCATGTATGTCCTAGCTGTATTTTTTAAATGAAGGCATACTCCATTGAAGTAAAGATTACACATATACACTAATAGATAGGTGTGAAAGAGAAAAAAGAAAAAAACCAATAACGACCCTGCTTTGAGTGATTTTGAGTTTTTTGCAAAATCAAACATTCATAATTGAGGCATGCTGGAAGTAAATGTTACATCTTCCCCTTTCTGCATTCCTTTCTTTAATTACAAAATCATGTTATTGTGGACTCCTGATTTGTTTGTAAGGCAGAAACAACCATTTAATGAAATGGGTTTGTATTGGTAGAAAATTCTGTAGTCTGTGAAACCTGTTTTAGTTGCTATAAAAATTAAGGTATCTTTTGAGTAATGAAGAGGGAGTAGAGGGTCTAGTTAGTAATTAAAGAACTTGAATGCCACCACAGGTACCCAGGTTGGATTCCTATCTCTGCGGCAGGGTTCTATAATGATACTTGCTTCCTAAAAAATAGTAAGTATGTTATAGAAGTGAGTGCTGGTCAGCAGAAGCAATGCATCGTTATCAGTGTATACCTGTGTATTGGTCTCTTTGTGTCCCTGAGAACAACAACTAAATGTAGTGGTCTATGAATCCCCCCCTCAAAACTGTTAGGAAGAAGTAGAGGAGGTAAAGAGGAGATATTTTTTAAATAAGGCATTTTGTGCACATTCTTTAGCAGCATCTGATCATGCTAAGGAGGGTATAAGTAGCATCTAGCTCCTCCAGATGCCAGCTATTTAGAGAAACACACACCAGAAGTTCTGTGGACAACAAATGACTGAATCCCACGCAGGATGCTCTTCTTGGCAAGAGAAGAAATGCTCTGCCACCGCCTCCGCAGGACAAACCAACCCCAAGAGCAACGGTTTCTCTTCCACAGCTGAATCCCCCTGCCAAGAGGTTCACTCCACATATTTATATATATAGATGTATTTCTTTGTCACCAGACTCCAAATACATACACATAAACATATATACTTCATGCTACACTAAGTATGTAGCTCGAAATATATATATGATCATACAAAGACAGTGAAATAAATCCATAGGCAAAAAAAGGAAGCAAAACAGCTTGCAATACGTCTGCCTTGAAGGAATGGGATGACTGAAGGGCATGTGAGAGGTTTATTACACTATGCAAGAGCAAATCTGAATGCTTGCAGGCGATCTTATTAGAGCATACACTCAAGCTTCACAAAAAACCCAAACATGAAACTGCTCCATGTGATGCATAAAACTAAACAGGTTTGTAAATAAAGCCACCCCAATCTCTGGGCACTCAATAACTCCCAAATTCAACACAGATAAAAAAAAAAAAATCCAGCAGACAGGCAACCTAAAGCAGCTCTGACCCTGGAGAAGCAAGTTGACTCTTTCCATCGGGTTTAGAGAGGAAATTGTCTTGCCCTTCCTGAGCGCAGGCTGCACCAACGGCTGTGCAAGTGTTGGGTTTTAGCAAAGCACTGGGTTTTCAGGTATACACAGGTGACTAACATCCATTGGGCACTTGTCTATGCAAATGGGAGCTTGCCTGCTGAGCTACATGCCCAATTAGTACATATAATTGCAAATATTGAGGTTTCTGATTTCTTTGACCAGCTAAATGCCTTCATACAAACTTGTATATAACTAGATATGAGAGTAGCTCTGCTGGGGCCCAGGTCTGTGTGTATTTAACAGCTTCAGGATTTGTGGAGCTTAATACAAGCAACCCAGGGAAGATAAGGGTTTAGCTTTAACTTCAGCATGAGCTATAGGGTGTCATTGTACAGAACCACACAAGACACGCTTTTCCTTTATGATGCAGAGAACCTAAAAAGATAGTTGTAATGAAAAAAAGGAAGCAATGTAACATTTCTATTGGAAGATATCACAAAGCTAAGCTCGTCCTCACAGCCCTGCGAAACCCTGCTGGTTTTACGCAAAGAGCATTGCCACTGCATTTTCCTGTATTTAGCAAGTCAGCTGCACATTTTTCACTCAGTTCTGCTGAAGTCTGACAATATGAGCAACTGGTGCCTGTTGTACTGACCTGTATGTTAGGATTTCATGCCCTTGGAGTAACTGAGCTGTTTTAATGTCAGCAAGGGATTTCAGAGGAGAAGTGTTTTTCTAGCCTGGTTCTGTTCCAGTAGGTCCTCGACATCTGCACAGGTGTCCTTCCCTGCAAATGAAAGCCATGAATGGCAGTGAGATCCCTCTGATTCACAACACAGACTGACACCAACAGGAAGTATGTTCAGAGCAAACACACATTCCAGGAATCATAAATACCCTGGCAATACAGATACACAGAAAGAACATCCATCCCCAGGGAAAGGGCTGCTCCATTTGGTTTATTCCTCCTGAATTTCATGTCTGGAGCAGACTGAGCCAATGTACTTTAATCTTTATTGTCGCTGCAAAGAAAGCTGTATGTTCTCAGTACCACCCCCCTCTCCCTCCCCGCAAAAATAGCATGATGGTTGTATTCATATTATAAAACAAAAGCATGTTGGTAAGCAGACATGAAGCTATGCTCAGTGAGCAAGAACAGAGGAGGGACAAAAGTCAGTTTTTCCTCTGGCTGCCTGCATCCTGGTGGGACACAGTCAACTGAACTGATGGATTTAAGAAAGTCCAGAAAGCAGCACAGAATGACTTGGGCCATAAAGGTGAAATCTCCTAATGTACCTTTTACCTTCTAAAAGCAGACATGCAGTAATGAGCAAATATGGCTGAGTACAGGAATGCCCCCTTGCCTGACCTCCATGACCTTTGTGCTCTCCTACCCTGATGATGGATGTTTGATTTTTACCCCAAACACACCTGTAGAAATCATGTACCTGCAGTTACCAGGGAATTTTATAGGACCAGCACTGGTAACAATTTTCTGTGTTGTGGAAAAGGCACATAGACGCCCTCAAACCATGCTTTTCTCTGCCCTGTGGATGGCTTCTTTTGTTAATAATTTTCTTGAGGTAACTGGGATATCAAATTATTTTGAAGTTGTTCTCAAAGGTATATAGATCCTTCATTTTTTTGCTGACAGCTTTAATTATTCAGTGCTGCTGTAGCACCAGATGAAATATAATCACAGGAAAGGGCTCCTAACACCACAATTAATAGCCAATTGTGAGGATGGCATGTTAAAATCAGCAGTGAAAAACAGCTTGTACTCTCTGACCTCTACCCAGTCAAATCCTACTGTTGCTATAGTTGCTATTCTAGAAAGAGTGTTATTTCTCTTAGCTGAGAGTCACTTGTGACACAAAAGGAAAACATTGCCTTTGCTTGAATCTTTTCTGTGGTCCCAAGTCATTGTATCTTATCAATGGGCTGATTTCTCATTTACAATACAAAACTATTAAAAAAGGTAATTTTCTGTACCAGGTCTGACATATCTTTCCCATTGACTCCCATGGAGACGTGGTGACACTTTAAGACCTTGAAAATCCTTATGAAATAGAAATACACTCAAACTACAGTGCGATGTAGGCAACGGACATTTCTCAGAAGAACTGAACCACCACAGCACATGTTCTTGGTAGGTTGCCCTGCAGCTGCAAATATGAAACTCGGTGCAGGAAAAGAAGTTTATCACTCTCTGATAACAGGATGCATTAATGCAGCAAAAATTGCTGTAACTCTCTGGCAGAGGCAGGCAGTTATTCCTGGGGTAGCATCCTTGCATTTTGTCCCATGCTTATCTTCCAGGAGGAGGCTTAAAAGAAGGACCAGACACACTTTTGGATTCCCGCAGTGATGAGGAAGGCGCTACCCAACAGCATGGTGGTTTCTTTTAGTTGTCCCTCACTGAGAAGAGGAAAAGGGAGGTGACTTAAAAGGTTGGGTCTTTGCCCAGAGCCTTTGGATATTGTACCCAGGGAAAACCAAACCCCTCCAAAATTACTCCAAAGTTCAAAAGTGATCCATATTGAGGAAATACATCAAAGCTCAAATATGAGTGTGAAAATGTTGCTAAGCATTCCTGAAAGCTTGCTGGAATTGGGTACAACAGAAACAGTGGCAGGACCTTTGTGTACAGCCAAGGGGACATAATGGGTTAAGGAGCACTGAGCTGGCTGAATGGAGCACTCCAGGGGTGTTCCCCTAAGAGAGCAGCAGCAGCCAACAGCCCAGCTGAAGTGCCTCTACACCCTGCACACAACATGGGCAACAAACAGAGGAATTGGAAGCTATTGTGCTGCTGGAAAGATATGATGTAGTGGGCATCACTGAAAGCTGGTGGGATGAATCCCATGACTGGAGTGTGGCTATTAAGGGCTACAGGTTGTTCAGAAAAGACAGGAGAGGAAGGAGTGGTGGAGATGTTGCCCTTTATGTCAAGGAATGGATGAAGAGTGAGGAGATGTCCCTAAAACCCTAAAACCCTCCCTGCTGTCAGATGAGAGAGTTGAAAGCCTGTGGGTGAGGATTAAGGGTCAGGTCAATATGAGGGACACTATTGTGGGTGTTTATTACAGACACCTGATCAGGATAGAGAAGTGGATGAGGCTTTTTACAACCAGCTCCAAGTAGCCTCACAATTGCAGGCCTTGGTTCTTGTGAGGGACTTCAATCACCCAGGTATCTGCTGGAAAGGCCACACAGCCAGGAATATACAGTCTAAGAGATTCCTCCAAAGCTATTGATGATAACTTCTTAACCAAGCTGGTGGAAGAGCCAACAAGGGAAGAGGCACTATTGGACCTAGTACTGACAAAGAGGGACTGGTGGAGGACATCAAGGTTGAGGGCAACCTTGGCCGCAGTGACCATGAAAAGATAGAGTTCAGGATTGTGGGTAACATACAAAAAACAACAAGTAAGACTGAAACTTTGGATTTCAAGAGGGCTAACTTTGGCCTTTTCAGGAAACTGCTAGGTGAAATCCCATGGGCTAGGGCCCTGGAAGGCAAGGAGGCTCAAGAGAGCTGGGCAATATTCAAACATTGCCTTCTCCAA
>JAOXNG010000031.1:43325168-43340843 GCA_028566535.1 Scolopax minor
CAGGATAGGAGTATCTGTCCCCTGGCCAACAGGCAGCAGCAGCCCCCCTGCCGGCATGGGAGCTGCACGGGCAGATAAAAGGGGCCCGCTCTCATCTCGCTCATCTTCCTTTGCAAATGCTACCCCTCTGCCAAAGTGACAACATCATTACCACTGGAGCAGTGTTTGAGCTGCTGGAATATTTTCTGCATAATTTGATGCTCAGACGGGATAATGCGTACGGGTGGGCAGCAAGGTGCTCCACTCTGGGCTGCTGGCTCCCCACGCACATGGGGAACGCTGCTGCACCGCTCTCCAAGGGGTACCTGGGTCACTGAGGAAGTTGCTTGATGCCTAATCCTCTTACCTTCAGGTGGGGAATCCATCCCTCTCAAGCCTGGAAAATCCGAGGAGCCTTGATAATTATGACACTAAAAGCATTTCACCCCAGAAATCAGGGAGTAGCTGGAGAAGCATGTGGGAGCTGATGGGAAAGGAATTGAAATGACCCTGGAAGAAAACTGGAATGCTGTATTTCTGAAGCCAAGACAGCAGTAGAAAGCTGAGATTAACTTCACAGAACATAATCTTTTTAGGCTTTGTTTGCCAGCAGCGCTGGGCTGTTTAAATAGAGGAAGGGTTGGGGGGATCCAAACCCACATGTCTCTTATTTAAATACAGACTAATTTTGCACCCTGTGTTCCACACCCTGCCATTTGGGATTCTATCAGTTGGCTCAGAATAAATGGCTGTAAATCCAGAAACACACTTTTTACCTCTCTGGTCTTGCCTTTGGGCTCACCGCAGAGCCTCTGCCTCTGGGAGGATGGAAATGAGATCCCTTGGAGCTGTGAATTCCTCAGCAGCCCCTGCCTTGTTTTATGGGTACAGCACAATTGCTGTGACAGCTCAAAGAGAACGGTGGAAGGGCCGAGTGCCCTTTTTCTTTATCCACCTTCAAGGGTTGAGAGGAAATGTCATTACCTTTGCAGCTTCCCCAGGCATGCTGTTATGTGCCCTGCACCGCACTGTGGCAGGTAGGATGAGGCTATAGGAGATTCTACTCTCCATGAGAAAAGCAGGAAAATGCCTCTGCTTCAGAATCTGCTGACTTTGTTGCCACAATCAAAGGTTGAAAGGATTGTTAATTTAGATTTTTTTCTCCATGAAAAATCAATTTCCTATCAGGAAAATACAAGCTGTTCAGTCCCATTGCTTCTCCCTCCATGGTAGTCAGATGTGTTTCTCCCCATTAACTCCCACTGGCCACATACGCTTTATGCAGACCCTGGGACAACAATTGCAGTCTCAGAGCTCACTGTTTTGGATGTAGGGAGGCACTGAGCCCCACCAATGGGTTATCTGAAACGCAGAGAAGGGTCAGTCCTGCTTCCTTCAATGCTACATATGCCAGCTCCCTTCTGCTGAGCCAGTTTCCCAGCATGACCCTTTCTTTATGCCTTATCCAGCAGAGTTGGCTTATTTTCTCTCCTCTTCACAATGCCACTGCTACCTGTATTGCAGCATCCTCTGAAAGATGAAGGGTGTACAGTTGTGCCTTAAAAAGCTGTTTGGAGAAGAAAACATATGTATGGGTATAGGGAAACAGTGTCTTGCAAGTCATCTTCACAGACCACCTGGCATGGAATGGCTCAAACAGAGGGTAGTCCAAGCATTCGGAGACGAAATGTCACCGTTGGACTGAATTGTATTGTAAATTGAGGTCAGCTGAGCAAGATGCACTCTAAAAAGGCTGTTTTGAAATGTATCCATTTTAAAACAAAGAATATAGGGCATCCTTATAGAGTATCTTAGGAAGCAGCGATTTTTGCAACAGACTTTGGGGTCATGACTGTTACTCAGATGAATATGAGCTCTCAAGATAACATTGTGGCCAAAGGACTAACTCACTTCCCGGATATGTAAACAGGAGAGTATTGAGTAGGAATAAATATATCTGGTTTTGGCATAAATGTGACTGTGATCCATTTCTTGTGCTGCCAGCTGCTGCTATATTAGCAGGGGTTCATTCTACATCTGATAATTGTTAAAAGGATTGGAAAATTTGCCCTTTTGTGAGAGGTGAAAGGTATCCACCTGAAAAATAGAACATGGAGGGGTGAGGATCACTATCTACAATTCCCTACAATGGTAAACAGCAATTTAATAATAGAGAGCTTTTAAATTTTTTAAAAGTGAAAGTGTGACATTATTGTGTGGCTGGAAATTTAAGCTAGACAAATATAGACTAGAAATAGTCTGCACATTTTAAATAATAGGGATTTAGGAATATTAGAACAGGTTTCTACAGTGTGGGAAAGTTATCACTACTGGCAATTTTCAGTCAAATATCCCCCCTCCCACCTCCACTGAAAGAATTAAGAAAAAAAAAAAAAAGACATGTTGAGTTGTGCTGGAGTTCAGAGTACATTTCTTCTGGAAAAAAAAAATCACATGTCTTCATCTTTTGCATCTTCTACAGAATCATCACTGTTGTAAGCCTAGGACTTGAGGGCATGAAGCAAAGGCTTCTCCTCCCTCCATGGTAATTTTTTCCTTGCATTAGCTGAACTCCCCCAGTCTCCTCCTGCTGCGTACAGAGCTGCTGTGTAGGTGACTTACAGCATCAGCCTTTTCATCCTAACAGGAAATAAGCTAACACGTTTCTCAAATCATTTAAGCACACAGAATTTATCTTGCGAAAGCCTGTCTGCTAGACTTTTCTTTCTCCTGCTGACTTGTCAGAGCAAAATCGCATAATCCATATGTGAAATGGGAGGGGAAAAAAAATGTCAAAAACATTCTTGCAAAGGTCCAGCATCTTGCCATTGTCTTGAATCCCCTCTCCTTAACCGTTAGATATGGGGAACTTTTTCCTTTTTGATAAAGGACACATGGTTTTTAACAGGTGATTCCTTGAAGCTGTAATTTACTGCTCCTCCTCCTCCTCTTTACCAACCCACCTGTCATGCTCAATCTCCTGTTGCATTTTGCTAATGCTACCAAGTACTGGTCATAAAGCATTGCCCTAATTACTCAGAACATGGGGCTGAACGGTTAGTTAGCAGCACTATTGCAATTATGGCAGCTTTTCAGGTCTAATAGCACTTTATGTTTCACTGCTTTTTATATGTCACTGGTTAAGATGATGAATTAGAGGCAGCGCTGCACCACCTGCTCATGTTCTCTCTGGGCAATGGTAGTAGCTCCCACTAGGATGTTCTCCAGATACGAGGTGGTAACTACCTGGAGCAGCTGCAGGTGGCTGGGGGTGCTTGACCTGTGCTTCTCTGTGGATGCAATGTTCTTCTTTATTTTTCCCATAGTCCTTCAAACATGTGGCCTCTCTCTCTGTCACCACCATCAGCATGGTGTATGTTTTTTTTATCTCCTCTGCATTAAAGAATTTTCTACAACAATCTTTGGGGTAAGAGCAACAAGTAGAAACCTTGGGAGAAGAGTCATATTAAATTGCACAAAACTTTTCCTTCTCTTAACTTTTGCTTCTTAAAATGAGATATAAAAGGAAAGAGAGAAGCTGCAGCTTTGAACTTTTAATGTATCACAGTATCTTTGAACTAACTGGTGCATGAAATGTTCTTAAAATTCTTTAAAATCATGATAGAGAATTATGATGTGTAGACTTCTTTTAAGGGATCTATGTTAGGGGGATGAAGATTGGTATAAAGGACAGAGTATGGTCTGAGTATGATCTTAAAGTTCTTGGGTATTGCCTTGTAATGAAAAGCTTTAATTGTCTGGTCTCCTGCTCTCTGAAGAACTCCCCCTTACATTGCCCTTTATCAGTTTTAGAAGATAATATTTAAGCAGCGCTGCATGAATACCTTCATAATCGGTAATAAAAAACCCATACATTTTCTCATCATACCTTTGACTCCAGCTACAGGGAAACTAGCCCTTCGGCTAGAACCTTTAGGCGATTTTTAATGTGAGCATGTTAGTTTGGGTATATGTAGTGTGTTCGTGTACCTGGTTAAAATGCTGAATTCTTTAAATTAATGTGGGTACAATGTAAATTGACAGCCTGTCTGTCAGCTGCTCCTTCTTTTTATTTACAGTGTATGTATACAGTGATGGTAGTTTTAGCTCCCCACGTATGTTTATGCTGACTTGGAAAGCTCACCTATATGGCCAGAAAGGGAATCTTTATTATTCCTTGTATTTGCCAGTGAAATATTCCCCTAAAGACTATTTCTCCTTGTTTTTAGGGTGCTTGTAGGATAACATTATGTGTTTGTTGGTTTTCCTGCATTGATCATGTCCCTGAAAATCAGATCCATATCCCCAAAACTCATGGCAGAAGGGTCCTGAACCATAGGCAGACATGATTCACCTTCATTTGCTCCTGCCCTGGATCAGCAGAAGGAACACACTAAGGGTGTGGATGCACTTTTTGTGAAGCAGAAGCATATGTGGTCGAAGAGGTTCTCAGTGTTGCTGAAGAGACCTTCTGTGGGGAGGGTAAGAGTGAATGCAGTGCACCACCATACCACCCTTTGCCATGAGGGTAGCTTGCTGGTTGCAGGAGGGGGTAAGCATAAATAGAAATGTTTTAAGACTAAATCCTACCACACTTTTAAAACAGTAGAAGAGTTGCAGTACAATATGTCAGGCAACAGCTAGAAAAAAGCCAGGAACCTCTTCACCACATCTGAAAAAACTCAAGGAAATTAAGTAATTATGCTCAAGAGTAGTGAAATTGCACTTTGTTCCTGTACAAATAGGCTTCCTTTATAGAATTTAAAATAAATGAATAAGACATATTTGTATTTCCAATCTCCTCCTGAGGTAACATACAGAAAGCAATTGTATAATGGATACCGCATTTGATGCCTAAAGGTTCTTTCCTGCCTTTACTGCTGATACTGATGACCACATCTGAGGGTGCTTGTGCATTTCAGTTGCTGTTGCATAACAGCTTATGCTGGGTTTGTGAACTGATTTATTTTCAGCCTTCTAGCACATGACTGCTTTAGACCATCCTCCTTTCTTGTTCCAAATTTTTATTGCTCCTTCCCACAGCCCTTCTCAGCTGCTTTGTGGCTAGCGCCAGTCTGCATATCCTTCAAGAAAACACCCTTGAGGAATATCATGCCATCATGAATGCATCCCAGACTTTTTCCAAGAAATGCTCAAAATAATCATAGAATTGTTTAGGTTGGAAAAGACCTTTAAGATCATCAAGTCCAATCATTAACCTAGCACTGACAACTCCACCACTTAAACATGTCCTTCAGCACCCCATCTACGTGTCTTTTAAATACCTCCAGGGATGGTGACTCAACCACTTCCCTGAGCAGCCTGTTCCAATGCTTGACAACCCTTTTGGTGAAGAATTTTTTCCTAATATCCAATCTAAACCTCCCCTGGTGCAACTTGAGGCTATTTTCTCTTGTCCTATTGTTTGCTATCTGGGAGAAGAGACTGACACCCACAGTCTTTTTTTTTTTTTTCTTCTACGGTATTCGTTGTTTCTTACCCCATTTCTTTGATTTAAGACAGCTTGACTTACATTTCCTTAAGTTCTAATCATCATCATCTTTGCAAAGTAGGGCATGTACCTCACTTGAACTTGGCCAGTTTTGTCTGAATTTGGACTGTCACGTGCTGAAAACAGGCCAAACTCACATTTAGCAGGTTTAGGAAAAAGAGGCAGTTAAAGAGGAAGTTAAAAATCCTTAGGATATGATGCGGTTTATTGGACTCCCAAACATAGGTAGAGGCATTTCAAGTCAGGAAGCTGGGTACATAATACCCTAATAATTGCCTGAAAGCCCTTTCTCATTTACTGTGCATTACTGTTTTTCTCAAAACGACTGGAGGGATGGATGGCGTGGGAGTGACAATGTGGGGTTGTGGTATGCCAGATCTCTAATGCAGGCTGCTCTTAGAGGGGAATGCCACCCATGAGCAGAAGCGTGTCCTATTTTGGGTTTAGGTTGGGGACCACATATATACCATATATATTATATATTTTTCTTACAGAGCTCCTGTCATAGATAGTGTAAAGACAATGAAAGAAGTATTAAGACTCAGTCATGTTTAGCGTGAACTGTGCACGATACTCTACTCCTGCACCAGTATCATATGTCTGCTTAATCTCTCTAAAATTTAAAATCTCTGTGCCTTAAGAATAAGGCTGTTTGCTGGTCCCCTCTGGAGCAGTTCTTTCTTGCTGACAGTGTAGTATCTTTTTGTAGGATTTTTTCTCCTATCTCGAATTTGTGGTAATTTTGTAGCAGATGGGTGTTTGCTGTCTACATTGTCCTCTCTCCTCCCTGCTAGAATCCTTCATTCCTGTTTTGTTCTTTTCCCTCTAGGCCCCCAGAAAATAGCAGAGAGTCACCTCAGCTCCCTGCTCCCGATTTCACTGCTGCTATTTGTCCCCTCTCAGGCTTGGTTTTCAGTTCTGAAAAGCTGTCTCTCCAGACTCTGGTGGGAGTCTGAAATCCAGAGCAGGACTTGACTCAAGCCTGACCCTGTCTTTGATTGTAATATGCATTTGCACTCTCTCTGCTGTGCCCAGCTCTATGTCCTTGCAGAATGGGGAATGTTTCCTAGAGCTTGTCTCCAGTAGTTCTTTCATTAATTTCATATGCTGAGACCTGTGCAAACAGGACATGTCAGGGACCTTTCCCTGCATTCCCTCAGTTTTAAGGAAAGGACGGGGTTTAGAGCTAGACCTGTTTGTGCTTCAGTGCATGTGGAACCTGGGGGAGAGGGGACCAGAGAAGTGCAGTGTAGCCTTTTGGCTGCAGCTCTGGGGCTCCTTGATCCTATTGATGCTCCTCTGGAGGGAAGAGAAGTATCGTTAGCCCTTTTACTGGCAGCACAGAGATAACATGACAAAGAAGCAAGGACACTAAAACCGGAGTTCCTATCCCCATTTTGTGTCTTCTTGCTAATTAGTCAGCACATTCTTTCATAACTGGTAAGAGAAACCTGAAAGCCTGGCTGAGTGAGCCTTCTTGATTCCTTATTCTCATTACTCCTCTTCCAGATTTATCCTTGAAGCATGATGGAGACAACATAATTCTATATGGTCTATGACCCTTGTGTTTCTTGGTTAAAGAATGCACTGGATCATTGAGGGATAAATTTTAATTTTTTTAATTAAAAAAGACGTTATAAGTCTAGAAATACATGTGACATTGTACAATCATTGAATGAAATGTTATCATCAGTCTAATAGCGAATAGGAGAGGGAGGAAAGCAGCCCCAGACACATGCAGGGAAGGCCCAGGTGAGACAGAATGGTGTCCTCATCCTGTAGGAAGCCAAAGCTAATGAGCTTGCTCCTGTGTCACCGCAGAGTGCAGCTCTCTGGGACAGCAGTAGCAGTCTGCTGTGTACTGGGGCTGGAGTGGGCTAAGGTTACCTTCACAGCTATAATTTCATTACTGCTGCTTTTTCACGGAAAGTGATTTTTTTCATTTGTTCAGCAAATGAGGCAGAGGAAGAATGGAGGGCTGTGTGGCATGGAAGCGATTTCATAAACCCCATGCTGAATTCATGTTGCTTATGAGCTGGGAATAAGAAGATTGGGTTTGGTTCTTTTCTCACTGTGGCTGTGATCTGAAAGTAGTGCTAGAGAAGCTAGTATGTTTGTATCACACTGAAACTGCCATAAATGCAAGAGGTTTTGGGCCAATTTTTCAAATAATTGCTTTGTTTCAAAGGCTTTATCTAAAGAACCATTCCTCATTAATTCTGCTTCTATATAGACTTCTGATGTGATTACATGAAGTTCATTCAGTGAACCAGAGTCTTACCTCCTCCTTTCCCTACCCACAAATTATTTACCTGCCATGTCAAATTTAAGGTGAAGGAAAAGATCTTTTTCTTTCAAAGGATTTTGATGTCTTTTAACAAAAGGGAAATCCTCTAAAAGGCAAGCAATGTAATACTTCATATCTCCAAATTATTTTGCATGGGAAAGTTAGAGATCAAATTCCTTCCTAACTTTCTTTGAAGAAAGTTACTGAGTACTAAGAATAAGGAACAAGCTGAGTTTAGGAGACAGATAATAACAGTAAGAACCATATACAGAAAACATTTTCATTCCAATCTACAGGAATCTTGGTCCTTGGTAGATTCTTAAAAAGAACTAGGAGGCTTTCCTATGCATGTCTCAACTGTTGTAGGAATTATTGATGCCATGGCGGGGTAGAATGTGTATGAAGTTTTAAGGTGAAGAAGGGAATCTGCCTCTCCAATTATTTCATACATACAGTGGCTTCTGGCACCAATTTAGGTATTTATCTGCAAACTGAGGAAATTGAAAAATGAAGAGACCATATAAGTATGCCTTAATACTGTTAATGGTCTAAGCCTGAACACTTTTGACCATAACTGTCTTCAGTGGGAGCTACAGTTCATGTATCTTCAAAATCAGACTTTAAAGTAATTGTTTAGCTTAGTTGTAAGCACTTAAAATGAAGTACTCTGGTTTTATATTTAGAAAACGAGACTAATGGCACCTGTACTTAGAGATAGAAAGCATTAGGATTATTCTGACATTGTTCTTTTTGCTTCAGTAGAAGCTTTCCCAGTTTAAGCATTCAGGGGTTGAGACTTCAGGCCTGCAGCCAGGCAATGCAGGTATGTGTTGGTTTAGCTAGTTCATTGTGTTATAGAACAACTCTGGTGTGGCCTTAACACAGTGGGGTTGTAATGTGCAGTAAACTAATCTGATAAGAACTAGAAACTTATCATCCAAGCGTGAAACATATACTCCAATGTCTTGATAAAATTACTGAACACTTAAAGAAGATATGTCTTGCCAGACTTGTAAAGGGAACCTTCTAGCTTGCTAGAGGGTTACCTGGCTGCAACAATTTTCACTTTCTTCTATTTAAAATCTTAGGTTAGATTCAAACAAAATTTGTCACCATTTGGAAGTTTTTCACTGGTTTTCAGTGTTGGATGTTGCTGATAAAAGCCTTATACTTTACTGCCTTTATGTGACAAATGGATGCCAGAAACAGTCTGGAAATAATTTTTAAGCACTTAAGGGCAATTTACAGTACTTGTTACATTAGATGCAAACGGTGGTTTCTGCAAAGTCAAAAATTGTTTCAAGGATAACAAGTAGATCGAATTAATACAGCTGAAATTACATTGGATTGCTTGAAAGACCATTTGTTAATGTACAGAACACCTGGAAAATCTCTCATTGTGAAAAAAATACCACCCACCTAAGCAAAAGCAAATCAATACAGAAGATACCTCTGCAAAATATAGCAGAGCTGAAAGAAGGCCCGTGGAGGATGCGAGTTAAAGTCTTACAGGAACATTGTGAAAATATAATATCCAAAATTTCAGTGGATTTTTTTTACACCTGTTAAGAACTGTCCTACATTGTACATGAAAGTAAATCACATGTTAATACCTAGCATTTAGATTGCATTTTTCTTTTCTGAATTTTGAAGTACCATGCAAAGCCTGAATCAATATTGTCGTTTCATAGGCAGGTAAATTGAGGCACAAGAAATAAAGCAATTTATTCAGAGCTATGGTGGAATTGAAAAGAGCAGTTGCCTTTTCTAAGTTACTGTTCAACAAGTTACCCCGTTTTCCTGACAACATGTGCATCACTTGACCTATCCTGATCTGACAGTGCATGACTCTCATTCCCTAACGCTTTTCCCATTCAATTTAGGAGGTAAAAAAGGACCCAAAAATACAAAAACAAATAGTAAAAGAGTTTGTTTTCTGTCTTAAACAAACAACTGGCATTAAAAAAATCTGGTGAAGCGAGGTGACTTCAGCAGAGTTGCACAGATTTACCTTTGCCGAAAACCTGACTTGAAAACAAATTCAATTACACAGCAGAGGAAATATCTTAGGACATCCAGAGGAAAAAACATAGAAAGTAATACGCCTGCCAGGGTCTGTTTAGAAGAATTGAACTTAATCATGTTCCAGAGAGGAGCTGGTTAAAGCTTGTAATGAAGAGATCATTTGGTGTCATTTGCTGTGGTTCTTCAGCAATTATCTGGAATGCGGTTTGGATGGCATCACTATACCCTCTCTCCCTCCACCAGCACTTGAATCATCTTGTTGAATTTCAAGAGCCACTAGAGAGGAGACACCAAGGCTGGTGTCAGATCCTGGCTGAAAACCACATTGGGTTTGCAGCATCTCATTGTAATGGGATTACAAAAAGTGTGAAAGGGGCTCCGAGAACAAAATGTTCTTGTATTTGATTTACTGAGAAAGAGCATCAGAGTGATTAAGAATGGGTAAACCAGTCCAGGGAGATGGAGAACACTCTCCCTCTCTTCACTGTTTGGCTGTTTCCAAAAAAGAACTGGGTTTCGAAACTGGTTTACAAAACATTTGCTGCAGTTGTGGTATTAAATTGCTTTGAATTTTTGCATCAATATAGATTCAACAAGAAGTGAAAATGTCAGGAACCCAGTAGGAAAGTTTTTTTGTTGTTGCTGTTTGTACCAAGTAAAGATAGATCCAATTAAACACAATGTTTGAACATACTCGGATTCAAAGGTATTTGTGCCTAGATGTAGATCTGAACTTTTTCTAAGTCTGTCTTTGTTTGGAATTAAAAGGATCAGAAATGTTGTGCATGAACACACTCTTCTGAGATTTAAAGTGTAGTTCTGTGGAAAAAAAAAAAGGTTCTAAACAAACATGAAAAGGTGATGGAAATATCACATCATATCCCAGGGTATGCCAGTAGATCTGTCATACTTCTAGTAGAAATAAGGAAGCATTAGTGCTATTGTGTACAAAAAGTGGTGAGGATTCTTTAAGAAAGTGTGTCTGGGTTTGGTCCCTCCTGCTCAAGAAAGATGAATTTCTTCAGGAGCAGATAAAAAGAAGAGCTTCTAGGATGTTGAGGAATTGAAAGTCCTTCACAGAAAATTACTGTAAGAGAGTTTGATTTACTCAGCCTGGTAGAGCAAGGCTAGGAGGGGAGGTGATGATTCCCTCTAACTACACCAATCAGTTAAGCACCAAGGAGGACACAGGCTCTTTCAACTCGGGCAAATTTTACCTAAGAAGAAAAGGGTATAAATTTGTGATGGATAAATTGAATTTGGAGATGAGAGGAAGATTCTTAACTCTTACAGAGGTGGGGGTTTTGGACAGTTTCCAAAGAAAGGTGGGCAAGCAAAGAGTCAAAAAACTGTTTTAAAAATGGTGCTTGAAAAATACCATTTCAAACAGAGCTGGTGTGGACCAAAGGGACAGGTGGAGAAAGGTATGAGATGACTCTGCTTGAATTTGAAGTTCTCCAGACATAAGATCAAGTCCACAAGTTGCAGAGCTGTGATAGCCTGGCACTGCGACCCAGGTAATGAGACCTGCTGAGTGAGAGGCTGTGTTAGCCTGGGCACAGTGCCACAGTAATGTAGATGTGGATCTGCAGCTGGTTCATTTTAAGCCAGTTTTGAGCACAGAGAGGAGTAAGACATAGTTACATCTTTTTTTACAGACATACTCTGAGTTTAGAAGAATAAACACAATTCAAGCAAAAAGCATTTGTGCCACTTTTGTATACAAAGAGGGAAAGCTACAGTGTGATGATAAAGGCTTCTTGCAATGAACATAAAATTTTTCCCAGTGCTTCCAGGCCGTGCCAACCCGGGAAGAGAGCATTTATCTTCATCTTCAGCTTATAATTCCATGAATTATAAGGCAAGGAACAGTAATTGCAATGTTTACTGAGGTAGCATGTTATGAATCTATGTTTTGGATCGAAAAGAGATGGGACTGTGTAGCCCACTTCCTGCAAAAACCATGCATCCTGCATAGCTTTCTGCTCTTCTCACTTTCTGTGTGTTCCATGCTCTGATTTGTAAGGGGGGACTTCACAACCTGCAGTTAGGGAGACACTGGGGTGCAAAAAGTCCTGGTCAGGTGGTTGGTGATGCAAGGTTTGGGTTTCAAACCCAGTTTTGGAATTCTTTCCACCTTTCAGGACCAGAAGAACCTGAATCTGTTGATCATCAACACATAGCGTTTATTTAGGGAGCAATGCAGAGCGGACAGATTGCTTGAAGAGGATTTAATGAGTTGTTGATTAACTGAAGAAGTTTTTATTATTGTTTAATTATAGCTTTTCAATATACTTTCAAAGGTTTATACATAATGGCAAGAGCTCTATAAACTCCAGAGTGTTTATGGAGCCATTGTGGTCTGTTCTTCCCTCTGTCCACATGATACTGGGAATTTTTCTGCCTTTGTTGCCATGCTGACAGCTTCTGTGTCCTCCAACCTGCAGGAGACTTGACAACTTCTGCTCTGGGGACAGCCCTTCACTTAGGCAGGGTAAGATCCGTATGCAAGTGTGGAATTGCAGTCTTCAAGGAAAATGCTATTTGAGCTGCATAATTAGAGGATAAATTATTTGTCAACCAATAGAGAATAAAGAAACCTATCTTTATCTAATGTTTTATCATTAGCTGAAGCTGAGGGAGGATTTTTAAGTTCAATTTCAATAAAGAGAAGATAATATAGAGCTGAAATTCTTAAATTAGCTGCTTTTATTGTAGTTAGCACTTTGGTTAATCTTTTTAATTTATCACTTAGTACAGGGCAATTACCCACCATATGGAAATCAGCCAAGGTTATTGTATTAGTGAGATATGTTTGCAGTGTGCAGGCTGGAAGGAAACCATACAGACTATGTTATCAGTTGGTACAATAGTGGTAACAGCTCTGTTGAGAGCTCCAGGTAGATTTCAGATGGTGACCTCTTGATCCTTCTTATCAGTTCAATGGTAGGTGGAGAAGCTCTCCTAGGGAAGCTTGACTTACAATGATTAATGCTGTTCTTTCCTTAATTGAGAAGGGCTGATTGATAGGATAAAACTTTATGGATTTATTTCAATCATTTGATGTGGCAAATCATCAATTATCATTATCTAAATTAACACAGGCTGGCATAAAGGCAGAAGAAGTAAATTACTTTATGGATTACCTCAAGTACAGTACACAAGTAATTTATTTGGCTTAATAGATGTAATTTTCGACCTGGTAACCTGATGTATATAGGTGCCTTAAGTTCCCACATGGAGATAATTATTATCCTCTCAATTCATTATTTGCCCATACTGTGTGTGTTCAGCAGGTTCTGCTGACAGTTAAAGCACGGGAAAGGAGTGTTAGACGTTGCAGAAAAAAAGAGGTAGATGCCAGTCCACTTCCATAGTGATAGAGAGTTATCAAGGGATCATTTATTTTGTGTGATGTTGGCTGACTTTTTCCACTTTCTAATGGAAAAAAAATTTACTTTGTTGTAGACAAGGAGCTAGCCCACTTCAAAAAGCACACAAATAGTTTGTTGACATCCTTAGCAATTGCTTCAGCTGAAAAACTGAAGGAAACTGTTCTCTTTCTGGAAAATACCTCACTTGATGTAACTCATTTGCAGGGGAATCTCTTCTTTACAATCCAACAGTATCTGTTCTGTGGACTTCATATTCTGGGGGTGACCGTCTATCGCTCTGTACCAGTACTGACATCACTGCAATTTGATCAAGTTGCATTGCAAATCACATTACTCAAGACATCTCCATACCACCCACACGTTCTTAAATCAAATAGTTGTTTCCAAAGTACAGAAGATTATTTCAGTTCTTGCTAAATTACTGGTCCTTAATGCTGCAAACACTTTAAACAAAATTGTTCTCTCAGTCTTTCATTATATATGAAGTAAAAACACCTATGCATATACCCTTGTGTTTTCTTCCATTCCCTTTTCTTCTGTGGGAGGAACTGAAATGGAAGATGTGTTCTGATGTGGAACAGTTTTGGAATGGGAAGGAGGAGGTTGTGGAATCCTTATTACTGCATCCACACAGACTGGATGGGAAAAGTTTAAGGTGGTTTGAAGAAGAAAGTTTTACTCTGAAAGCGGCGATGGTATCTAAGAGATCTTTATTTTTTCACTAAGCACAAGGCACAAGCACATGGCTTACTTTAAGCCTGTGCTTAAAGGTCTTAACAGTGCAGTACTGTACTTGTTTAGGACTCATTGACTTTGTTGAATTGGTGCCCTGGGACTATTTTGTTCCATGTATACTCAAACCACAGGTTCCTAACTCTGGTGCTACTCCCTCCCCTGAATGGCGAAGGTAGAGTGGAAGATACTTTGCAAGAAATAAAAATCAGACTCATTGCTCCTTTTGATTATTTTTTCTTAAGGACTCATTGAATCTTTGACTAAGTCATTATTATCAGCAGCATTTTGAAGGACAAATATAGCCTTAATGCAAACTGACACTTTTAAGTATTCCCTCTGATAGCCAGATTCATCATTGCTGGCATGGCTAAGTGTAAAGCATGTGTGGTTTCAGATTGTTACAGTTGCTCTGGAAAACATGCAAATTGTAATCTCAAGGTCAAAAATAAAACCTTAACTTTTTATTTTCAATGCTTTTCTTAGCAGACGTTCACTTTGTATCAAAAGTTATTTAGTTTCATACCACTTTCCTTTTCCTGAAAAAAAAGCTACAGTGATGTTTAATAGGTCCCAGTGTTCAGGACGTACCTTTCAAAGCATAGCACAGGTAGGCACTTCTAGGGCACAATATTGCAGCTATTGAAAGTAACCCAGCAAGAATGAAGATAAATTGGAAAAATACAGTATTTTGGTGAACTTTGAAAAATAAATTGAGAGAAAGAATACCGTTTTCTGAAGTGGGATCTGAGGAAGACATAAGGTAAAACCCATATCTATTTTGAAAGTGCAGTGTGGCTCTGCAGATCTGTAGGTCCATACTTTCAGTCAATTCCTGCTTTGTTCACCTGCAGGCTCTGCATGCACAACTCTCGCAGCACCTGAAATCTGAGAGAAAAAATAACTGCCTGAAAGTGTCCCCAGGTGTATTATGTGCAATGCTGCTCCATCGCTTTTAAAAGACACCTTAGTAAAGAAAAATTGAGGTGACCTCTTAGCAGTATAGATGTGTGTTCAGAGGAAGAAAATACCAAGCATTAATGGGATCTTTAATCCCCAGAGGAATATCTAATCAAAACCAGTAACTAAAAGCTGAATCTAGAGACATTTAAATGGAAAATCAGGCATGTTTTTAATAGAGAGGGTGATTATTCATTTACACAAAAAATTCAAAAAAAAGTAGTGAGTTTTCTCTCTTTGTCTTCCTGTCAGGGGGGGTTTAGGGAGGTGTCTTCAGTGTCCTGAAGCACCTTTGCCCTGTTTGCCTATGGGAATGTATTGTTTTGATGTAGAGATGTTTGCATACCTACTGTTCTGTTTCTGTGCTAATTAGAGATGAGCTAAAAGTGAATGAATTGTGCTCCTGCTGTCACTCCATGTCATTGATTCATTACTAATTTACAGGGGAAAGTACTGTAGCAGATGAGATGCTTCCTAATAGCTCTATGGTAGCTTTGTAGCTCACTGCAACATGTTCATGGATCAAAAATTAAAGTTCAGTTTTAAGTATGAAATATCAAAGCTGCAAGGATATCTAATGATATTCCTCAACAAATGATGTTTTGGAATAAAACAGCAATGAGGATGGAAATCAGAGGAATCATATGTTAGCTGATGAAATATTGTTGATTATGGCTATTCCAATTGCATCTTCTGCTCTATTGCACACCTACACCTAGTTCTTTGACATAGCGTGGTCTCAGCTGCTGGGATCAGCTTTAATTTACTGTAAGCTGAGATGAGCT
>JAOXNG010000031.1:43341444-43354258 GCA_028566535.1 Scolopax minor
GAGGGCCCCATTGCTTAGACTCTTCAAACTTAGAGTCTTCAAACTCTTAGACTTGTGCAAACATTTTTGCTCATTATGTTTTTATCCAAAGGGGAATTATTTTTGATTGGTGCTGATTTAACTCAAAGCCTAACTCCTAAGCAAACTATTGGTGCATATAGGATAAATCTGCTAATGGGCATACTGCTACCATGCTGCAGTATGACTGTGTTACACGTATGTGAAGCAGAATGCCACCTTGGGTAGTCATCCAGACATTCTTTCCTGTTAAGAGAGTGAAGCTGAATAACTCCAAAGGTTAAACTCTTTCCTCAGGTACACGTATCCTCTGCCTCTTCACTAGATGTTCACACTCTGTTCTCAGCTGATGCCGAGCCTGATGGACTCAAGTTTTGTGCATTCTCTCCAAATAAACTTTCCTGACTCTTATCTTCCAATACTGTATTGTGGATATGATATAGAGACATCATTTCTGATACACATACAAGTGTAGAAAGAGAAAATTCTTGAGATCTAAAAGCCATTGCTGAAGTGGCCAGAGATCATTCATTCCACTAACAAGCATTCTGGTCTTTCTTTCCAGCTGCCTAACATGATCTTTGGCATATAATATTTACAGATTTTCAGAAATACTTGATTGTGCTTGGGGGTGATTTTCAATATATTTCACAGCTTGTATGCCTTGTGTGGAAGCACCTGCTTGATTTTCGAAGTGGAGATTGTTGCACTCTGCAGACTGAAAGGAATGGGACCTTATGAAAAATCAAAACTATTTCTTGGTCTAAAGAAAAACTAAAGTTAAATTTTAATGAAATGCATTATAAATAATAACATATGTTGCCTTCTGTGAAATGGCTTATGATGACTTTTCTTCAAAGTGTTGCATTGTGCAAATTATTCCCTTTGTTACCAAAAAAATCAAGATATTGATTGCATAGCAGATGTTATGTGGCTGCCGAGTTCTTTTGAGGTGTTAACTCCTCACAGAAAGTGGGGGAACTGGTAGATCTGACTGAAATCACCTTCTGACCAAGGTAGCACATTTCTCCTGTCAGAACAGTTTCACTGTTGCTTTTCCATGGAGGACCGTTGGTAATGGTGTGGAAGATTAGTGTATTTTATACATATGTTCCAAAGGCTTTTCTATACTCTCTACCATTTTCTGGAAGGAACAAATTCAAACTAGGTAGCTAAGAACTCTGTTTCCCTGATGCTTTAGTTGGAAAGATAAATGGCCTTGAGGCTCTCTGAAGAAGCTGTAAAACTGATGGATTTTCTGTTGTCCTTTTGTGAGTGGAAAGGTTGAGCATTGCTGCTGGATCCAGGCCCCGTGCAGGGGTACTGTATGGCTCTGCCAGGGCTGTTTGCTCGTCCGTGCTGTCCCAGCCTGGATTTCTTGGCAATATTTCTAGTGTGCTTCATTTCTGACGCGCAGCGCTCGCTGCTCACCTTGGCTTCCACGGAGTCCAGGCCTGGCATCTGTCCCCTGAGCTGAAGGTTGTAGATTAGCCAGTCCGTTATGGACATCTGAAGCTTTGACTGTTCCAGTTCACAACTCTAGCTCCTCCTGTAAGCACTTCTGTTGTGGCCTTCAGCATCTCTGCAGTCCTAGTCCAATGCCTTTTGCTGCTGAAAATCAAATGTGACTTAGGTTCTGCTTTCATCGTTCCTCACAATGTGTTTTTGCCCTGGTGAGCATAGTTGCAAAAATTTGCTCCGAGCTAATCATCTGAGCGCTGAATGATCGGGAAAATCCCCCAAGCTGCACTGTGGCACTTCTGAAATAATTTTCTCAAGATCATTTAGTGGGTAAAGCTATTTACAGTTTCCCTTCACTCAGAAATAATTGCAGGAGGTAAAGAACCATAGATGGAGAAAAGAAATCCATTATATTTGTGTGAATGCATTATTATTTATTTGCTTATGCACAGAACCACTCTTTTAATAGGCTGTAGGAGATTGCGAGTTCTCTTTTCACGTTTAATAAACCGCTTTGCAATCTCTGCAGTTGCTGCAACTGAATATTTTGAAAGATATTATAAACACTGCTAATCCCCACCTGGAAAAAGTCACTGGCCATAGCAGTAAACAGCTCTGAGAGGCAGGCAGTTGTACAAACTATGGAACACAGAGAAAGAATGCTGGTATCTGTGAGTTATGTACAATGACTGCTGGCCTGAGACATTATCAATATGGCCATTATGCAGTGTTAGGTCCTGATGACAGAGGCCCCTGCCAAACTCCACTGCACACAGCAGCCCCTGACAGCTGCATATTGGATGATTGAATGACACTAATGAAAGGAAACACAATTACATTCTTTTTTTTTTTTTTTCTTTTGCCTACTGATTACTGAATATCTGTATGGTTTTGAGTGGAACTCCACGATGCCTGGTGTTGTACTAATAAAGCGTGGTATTTTGACTCAGAGTTGGATTCAAAACTTGGGCTCCTGGAAAAGGTAATGAACCTGAAGTCTCTTTCAGTGGCGTACGGACTCATACAAATGTGATTTGCTTTACATACCTGAATTGTCCACGTTGAATGGGTCGGATGAAATCTTACCAAATGTACAGCAATTATGGGTGTAAGTAGTTACAAATTTACAAAGTAGTCTGTAGCTTGTTTGTTGATGCAAAGGCTACTCATTATTTCTCTTGATGTACAAAAGCAACAGTGGATATAAGAGTTGCATAGTTCGAAAGGTGTGATTATTGGGAGAGTACTTAGATGATGACATGAGCCACATTCTTTAGGGTGCATATCTGGGGGTGGATGAACCTTGTACTGGATAGTCATTTTCACACAGCAGTGAAAGCACCTATGTTAAAAATTAATTAACTTGTTTGAATTGTACATAGGAAGTTATGTTCAGATCTGGAGCTCAGTTTGAGTTATTTCAGTCTAAAGGTTTAACTTTGAATCCAGCTGAGCTGATAACGCCTGAACTGTGCCTTTTAGGTTTTAGTCATATTATTTCACATGCTGTTATATACATTATTTATGACAAGGATTCCAAAACATTTTAAAGATACATTATCTTTTGGGACATCTTCACTGATTCTCATCTCACAACAACCTGGCAACAGCAATATCAATGGATTGCAAGGAAAAGTGAGATTAGGAATGTGTACGTTTGTATCATTCTTTTTCATGCAATGCTGTCATTGGAAATAAGTAGACAGAAGGAGAACTTTGTGATGAAACTGTTCTTCCCAGACAGCCAAGAAATGTCTTCTGTACCCTTTGTGCTCTACAGACCACAGCTAAGGCATTTCTGCTTTGTGCTACAAATCTATTTTCTTTTTACCTTTTTATGAAGATGACTTTGCTTTTATATTAATAATAAGCTGTCAGCATTATAGTAAGGGCCTTGCATAAAAAATGCATTTTCTTATACTATGGTAGACTTTAGTCTTTTAACTCTTACATACTCTTAAAAATATGGTGAGTCAGTCCACAAGTGCAGAACAAGGTCAGAATTCTGATGTGGTCTGACATTGATATCATGGGATTTTTATTGTATTTTAAGGTATGCTTTCCAAAACAGTGGTTCTCAAAGTATTTCAGATTCTGTATTATACTAAAGTTTATAATGGAATGCTGGTCACTTGAAAGTCCACAGTAATGTTAAGGTTACAGTGGAAGAGCTTCTGCTCCAAAAAACATGTTTGTCTGTTGCATGAGCTAAAGAATCTTTGTCAGTATTAATTAACTCCAGTATACAGCTGGATGCTCCTGGTCATATCCAGTCATGGTCAGATTTCAAAATAAAAATTAAAATGTTATAGTAAGAAGAAAAAGTATTTCTGCACTTAAGTGCAGAAATATCCTTTTCCTGAAATACATACCCATGGCCCCAAAAACTTCCAAGGTCAGAGGTTTTATTTACATCTTTGAGTTTAAATCATCAGTGAAATTTTCTTCTGTGAATTGGTCTAATAACTTTTTCAGTTCATTTATACTTGTGGCATTCTGCAAAATGGGTATCACTATTCTATTTATGAATTATGTGGAAAAAGCCTTTCCTTTTATTTTCATAACAGTTTGGCTTTCTGATCTGGTGTCTCTTCTTTATTGTGAAATAGTGACTAATTATTCCCTATTTGTGACCTCTGTGCCTTTCATGGTGTTGTGTATTTCTTCTGTAAATCTTCCTAATCATGTCTTCCAAGTTGAAGAATCTTAGTTTAATTTCTCTTTGCACATAAACCACCCTCAAGTCCTGTTGTTTCTTTCTGAGGTGAATATGCATTCTACTAGGTTCATTTTACCTCTGCAGAAAACACTAGTAAGTGTGTTCGATGTACAGCTGATCACTAAAAGGCAGCCAATTTCAAGCATGGGTGATTACCCTTGCTCAAAGGTGTACCTGAAGCACACCTCTGTGCACACCTGATGGGCACTGATAGAGACCTCAGCTCACAGATGGATGTGCACAAACTAGTTGGCCGTGGCCCACTCTGCTGCGGGTTCCACCATGCAGTTCAGAAACACTTATCCACATCCCACTTCCCTCGTTCTAGGCCTTTAGATTTCAGAAGACCACGGCTTATGTCACAGCAGAGATTGAACTGCACCTTGGTAGTTGCTTTCCCCCCCCCTTTTCCCTTGTTGGTACACCACTGTGGGCTTTTTCCTAAGATAAAGGAAAAAGAGGGAGAGTTTCCTAGAGCTTCACCAGCTCTATTCTCTCTCAGGTCTTCTAAGATAATTGTGCAAGGATTTGAAAGCCTTAGAAGTTTCCTAGAATATCTGGACTTTTGGGAACACCAGCCTTCACTTTTTACTAAGGCATGTAGCGTTATGGAAGCTATACGTATTTTACAGAAGAAATTAATAGTCTAGGATTTGAATCTTCTCCCCTTCCATGCATGGACTAAGCCCTTCTTTTGTCCTAATCAGATGACAGTACTTGGGCGTTCATGTAAGAAATATTCTCTCAACTATAAATCATCCTACAAAAATGGAAGGAAAATAGGGACATAAAATAGCATTTTTTCACAGCTCCGTAGGAAATAAGAAATCACTGCTTTATATTTGAGATGATGGGGGAAGGAACTGAAAAGATACAAAAAACCAAAACCAAGGTTTCTATAGAAGTGTGGTGCCTTGATTTGTTATTTAAAGTTAAATAACTGCATATTTTTAAGGAACAACTCTTTTATAATAACATTGGCCTCATTGGTAGAAGCACGTGGAGCGACTTGTGTAGTATTTTGATTGATTTTGTAAGTGAAAATGCCAAGTGCCTCCCTTCATTTATGGAGTATTTTGCCCATATGCGACACTGACACAGTTATTCTATTGCATGTGATTTTTAAATTCTAATTTTACTAAGCTGGAGTATGTAGACATTAAGTATCTTGGCATTCCTCCTGCGGGTGGAAGTCACCTTCGGGGAAACCCCAAGGGTTGTCATTCTTGCAGTGCAAAAAAGGGACTGACTAGTAAGAAAGCAGTGTACACAGCCATTTCACCAGACTCTGAAAGGTGTCCCACCCTTCTAGGAGTCACAGAGAGTATCTGATACTCTCTTTTGAATCAATGGGGTTTTGTAAACCATCTTTGTGTTTCAAATGAAAGGAGAGGTGAGCTATATGTGTTTCTGTGCAGGACCACACAGCTGACTGCCTGCTGAGCACAAAATGCTCTTCTCTCTTCAGAGCCTTTGCGTGTTCTTTTTTGGATTTTACCTACTCTCATTTATAATAAATGGTAAATGGTTTACAGAGAGTTCATATGTGACGAATAAGTATCATGAGGAAATATTACTGATAGTCACAAAGCACCAGGGGAAGATATTTTATTGTGATTATGAGCCATGGCTATTAAAACCTATCATCCAATGAACTTCAGTATACTCTGTGATACTTGCTTGGGTGCTTATGGCAACATTGATTAAGGACTAATTATTTATAATTGAAATAACAGTATAAAGTGTGATTCTACAAGAGATGAGAGCAGGAAAGCACCTCTCAAGAGACAGGTCAAAAAGTGTACTTAAGTCTCATATGCTGACCATCAGTCACTCAAATTTTAAATCATTGCTCATCAAAGCTGCCAGCAGCTACTGTCTCGCAAGTCATGCTCTGATGACAGTCTCCTGCTTTTCATAACCAGAAAATCATGAAACAGTTAAAAGATGTGCAGAAGAACTGTAGCAAGATGGTAGGGTGTGCTATTTCTCCCTGGAATTATTGGACTAGACAATAGGAAAATGGGGTTATGAGTTGTGAAAAGATTGCATTATAAACCAGAAAGTCTTCCTGCAAAATTAAGGCTCATTTGACCAATAATAATTTACACTACTTTCCTACCACTAACACTGTTTTGTGTATTTGAAGGTACAAGAATGAGTAGGAAGTTGTATCAAGAAGCAGTACAGTCTCTGAGACACCCTTGCGATGCACAGTCCCTTGAGGTTTGGATGTATAGAAAGAGGAATTCTCTACTTTATAAGGACTGATGCTTGAAGAAATCCTGCCCAAACATCATTCTGTTTATATCTGTTGCTCTGCTTTTTTTAATACACCCAGTGATATGGTATTTAGAATGGAGTATATTCCTGTTTAGAATGGGAATAAATTTAATTTATTAAAATGAAGCTGATGAGGGATAAAGACCTAGCCAGAGGTTCTAATTTGCAATTCAGCTCCTGAATTTTTTTCTACCTCTAACCCTTCTGACAGCCTTATAGTAAATAAACCTATCAGTTTTCTTTGAAATATGTCAGCCAGCATTGTGCAAGTAGGTGAAAGCACAGCTGATGGAAATAATGGGACTTGCCCCAGGGAATAAATAGTAAGTGGATAATAAAGATATCCTCATTCCTAGTGAACTACTTACATTAACCATGGGAGGAAAAAAAAAATCAAGGAACAGCAAAGAACTAAAGCCATTTAATAAAAAATACAGTTCAAGACATAAAGATGGTTATTATCATAGTGTTAACTACACAGCATGGAATTCACTAGCAAATCAGGGTGGTCATTTACAGAAAACTACACTGATATTTCTCCAAATTATCCCAAATTCATAACTATTCAGCACTAGAAGAGCTCAATAAATGTTATTTCAGGTAATGAACCTGAAATATAAAAATGGAAGGCCCCACAAATATTAGTGTGTAAATTAGAGAAAATAAAAACCTAAGAAGCCATGTCAAGTGTGGTGTGTGAGTACATGTGGGGTGAACAATGATTTCAAGTGGTACTTCCCATATGGAAAAGTCCTGAGTATTGTTTGTTGTGAAGTCAGAATTATAATCTTTCTGTAGGGGTTCTAAGACCATTGGTAGAACCAATGCTTCAAAGACTGAAGTTCTTTAGGAGACTATAAGAGGAATTTCTGGAGTTCTCAGTGAATAGTGTTGAGCCCCATTACTTTCTACATGATTTTTGTCCATTCCAGTTAAAATGACTGACAGACCAAGGCATCTAGCATTTTCCTCTGAGAGACAATTTCATAGCCAGATAGAGCTTACTATCAAGAAGTTTTTTTGCTAACGATCCTTAATTTTCATTTTATTACTCCCCTAGAATTTTTCACAAACAAATAAAACTTTGTAATTAACCACGTTTCCTTCAGTGTGGAAATGTTGGCCATAGATTAAATCTCTTGCTGTCAACAGCAGGTTTTTATTCTCCTAGGAGCAAACAACAAGGCACTTCTCATTAGATAAAATTTGCAGGCCTCAGAAGGCTTGATTACCAAAATTTGCAGGAACCTGTCTCTCTATTCCTGGAGTATAAAAAGGGATAAGATTGAGCCAGAGGTGTTTAAACCTGTAGCTCAGCATATTAGCACAGGTCAGCAAGGAGAAATCATCCTTTTAACGCTGAGTCTCAGAACATAATTAGTACCCAGCTAATAAGAGGCACAGAAGGCGTTTTGATTCTGACGTCTGTTTGTGCTGCTCTTCTGATTGCTGTAAGGGAGCTGCAACAAGGACCATCTTTTCAATCTAACATGATTTTAAAATGTTTGTTGCCCATATTCTGATAAGGAAGGTATCCAGGTAGAGGTTTATCTGTGCTGATAGTGGGCTCTGTGGCTGTAGGGAAATGTTGATACCATATTTCAGCATCTCTCATCTCAACATCTGCTCTATAGCAGATTGAAAAGAATAATGGATACTTGAGGTGCTGGATTGTAGTGAATTGTCAACAGTCAGAATAGGGGATTCTAATGGGGATCATACGTCTTGTCTTATATATCATCTTGTATTATCTTTTCTCCTTCCTTCTCCTTCCTTTTTTTTTTTTCTTGCAGACTTGCTTTGACATGTTTTCTTCTTTCCTTGTACATTTTTCACTCTTCACACTATCTTTGACATTTTCCCTTTTCTTCTTATACATGTTCATTTCTTTTTTCCTTTTTCTTTCTCTTCTGTTTGCATATCTTTTGCTCCATTACTGTGGATCAGCCAGGCAAAAATATACCTCATATTTTAGACAGTTTGGAAAGGTAAATTTGGAAGTATTTGCTGCAGGATGAAATTGTGCAGGAGTTTTGTGGGAATGGGAGAAATTTGAATGAGAAAGTGAGGAGTTGCAACTTGTGCTCCAAGTTTATGGCTGTATGTGATACCTCCGTATCCTGAAAGTGGTGTTAAATCCACTAAATTCTGCACCATGTTGTTGTTAGCGGGGCCACACAGTAGATTGTGGAACTGCAGATTTTTGATCCATATTTCGTATAATCACAGTATATTGAAAGATGTGTTCCCACATATGAGATACAAGAAGGGTAATTTATAATGTTTTCTGATTAAATGTAAGGATTTGAAGAGGTGATTAGTACTTTCCTGAGAGCACTCTACAAGTAGATGCAAATAGCTGTGCATTTTGTATTCTAACTGGTAGATTTTATTTGCAGAGCCTCGCAAATTATTCATCTAATTCTAGTTAATTGGTATATTGCTATCCTGTGTATAGTACATACATCTGGATTTATCTATAATAGCTATCTTGACTGTGTATGGGTGCCTTATATGTAGTTATGTTGTGTAAACAAGGGGAGGGAAAGTTGGTCTGGCTAGACTTTTGAATTTTGCTTCTGATGAGTCCAGGGTGAAAATAAAATTAACGTGATGTTCTCACTGCAGTCATTGGCAATGGGCATCACTGGGAACCAGGGCAGTAATGAAATGAAATAACATCCACAGTAAAAAATATAGAACAATAACTGATTCGAACCTAGAAATATGATTCGCATTTGTTCCAAGGCTTTTTTTAATGAAGTGATTGTGTTGTAAAAGACATGCATAGGCAGTAGAGTGCTTGAAAAAATAATTTGATTTTCTCTCTTACTGGATGGCTTTTAGCTAGAACTCAGCAAAAGCTAAGTGATGTATAATCTCTAGAATACTGAGCACATATCTGACTATTCAAAATTAGGTTGTGCTCTATGACAATAAGTGAAGAAAGGACTATATGGGTAGTGTAAAATATGTTTTTTCAACTGTTTCTAGAGATTTTTTTCTAGAACATCTTGTCTAAGGTGCCTTTAATCTGCTTGTATTGGGGTATTTCGTTCTGTGCTATGTAGGATGATCTGCCTTCTAAACCTGAAGGGGAGATTTTTTGTTGTTTGTTTCATTGTCTGGCAGGGTTGCTTATAGAAGTGAACTGGTGTACCCAGGCAGAAAGGAAAGATCACACTGGGGTGAGAATCTCTTCCTTTTGCTGCACCAGGAGATGCTTCAAGATGTAATTGGAGTTTTTTTAAATCAGTAGAAACACATAGCCTCCAAGCAAGCAAAGTGATTTCCTCTTCTTAAAAACTTTTTGTGTTATTTTGTCTTGTTCAGCTTTCATTAGGGCTCTTTGATCAGTAGTTACTACATGCAAAATTTAGCTGGTTGGGTGAGTTTTCTAGGGTTATGCTTTATGTTACTTTGAAACTCAAGTCTAGCCACCATGACAAAACCAAACGAGCAAATGCAGCCATGTGTCTCTCTCTCTCCATCTTCTCTCTGCCTAATGATTTGTGTTTGCCATATTTTCACTTCCATGTGATGTTATCAAGCTACCTGTTTCTGCTGGAGCTCGGACCACATCCTCAGCGTGTTCTGCTGATCATCTCCAGATTTCCCGGCCACTTCAGAGTACAATTTAGATTAAGATGTGTGTCCAATATGCCTCTTGAAACACCCACAGTAACTAATTGGGATCTAAGGACTTACTAAGATGATAAACCACAGACAGATAGTCTAAACTCTGGAATGTAATTGAGACTGCAGTTTAGAGTTCGGATCTAGGAAACAGCCTAAATTAACTAAAATAATCAGAATGTTTGTTTTATGTCTCATTCAGAAGGGGACGATTCCAGCAGCACTGTGCCATCAGTGAAGGAATAGTATAAAAAGAGAAAAGTCCTTTTCTACTGGGTCATTGACGCTTTTGGTTGTGCAGTGCCTTGTGGGGGCATTGACTAATTATTGATTAGAGGGGTGAGAACCCCCAGGAATCACTCCACAGCTAATTTCTCAGATGACCGGTCTTCCAAGTACCTCCCAGACCCAATATTGACCTTTTTTAACTTGTGAGATCACAAAATTTCAGGATAAGACGAAGCCTTAATAAAATATCTCATTTATCTTGCCTCAAGGCAGGATAAACTATACCAGTGGCATTCTGGAACAGATGGTGATCTATCCTGGTTGTAGAGACTTCCAGTGACAGACACTCAACAACCTCCCCAGGCAGTCTATACCAGGACTCAAGTATTTTAAGTAATGGAAAGCTTTTCCCTATATCTAACTTGGATCTCCTTTGCTGCAGCTTAAGCCTTTTATTTCTTGCCTTATCCACCCTGGATGAGGAGAATGGCTTATTACCATGTTTGCAGCAGCCTACAGGTACTTGAAGACTATTATCATGTGTCCCCAGTGTTTGTTCCTGATAAGTGACAGCAAACAAAAGAGTATGTGGAAGAAAAGGAGGGTTGGTAAAAGCAGAAAGAAAGATGAAGGTGAACAGCTCTCAGCCATCATAATCTTAAAGATCACTTTTAGATCCTTTGATGGTCTAGGCCTATTTAGTTTACCCACTTCAGTGGCTTTTTATATCAAAAAGGAATCTGGCCTCAGATTTTCTTTATAGATATAAAATTTAACATATGTCTGGTTTTTCCTTTCTGATATCCAGACCACCCAAATTAATTTCTATAGTTTGTTTTTGTTTCTGCCACATAAGGACAGATTGGAAAGAAGAGGTATGGAGGGAGAAAGGAAAAAAAAAATTAAGCCTGCTTTTTTCATTTTTCTGTTGGGTTTTTTTTTTGTGTGTGTATGCCTAAAATTACCCAACAGTAATACTTTGTGTAATTAGGGAAGAGCGTTTCTGCTGCATGGATTAGACTGATTCCATGATGCTTTTATCAGTAACTTCATTTTTGTCATTGACACCATTGTAAGCTAAATCAGTGAGGAAAATATTAGAGAGAGCAGGAGAGAGGGGGAGACAGCTAGAAGCAATCCAGCTAATGGAAAGTGTACTGAGTAAAATGTTCTGCTTTTGAAGTATGCTGACATCTCAATTTTTTCCCCTTTAATCCAAACTTGTTTATCTGCTGAAGTAAACAGGAGCTCAGAAACAGGTTTTGCCTTTCTCTTAACCTCCTCTCACCCAGCCAACTAAGTAACGATTTTAGCAGAGATTTGTAAAATGCTTGCTGTGCTATTCTCCCTACCCTTATCTAATCTTTTTCTTTTCTCCCTCTATGTGTGTGTTTTCTTCCCCTTTTCTTCCATCTTAGATATGTACTTTGCAACTCATCATAGCTTAGTCCAACAATAAAGGTGTTAATTAATTTGCAAGCACCTAGCTATGCAGTAGTTCATGTCTATTGAGTTCCTACTGGGCAGGACAAATAATGCATTAAATCATACTTGCTACTAGAATTATTAACAAAGAGCAATTTATACAAGGGGCCTGCTGCTATTGTGATCAAAAGAGAAGCACAGAAGATGTCAGGATGCATATGCATTTTTTTGGTACTGTCTTAAATTTTTGAATACTTAGAAATTCTTCTTGGAACTTGATAATGACTAGAATGATGAGTATGTCCACTGGAAATGTCCTGGCTTCTTAACGTACATTATGGCTGTTTGATCTTTCCTTGCCTTCTTTACTCTGTTGGCTGACTTTATTGGCTTAAGTGTATTCTGTAGGGTCCATTTGATCATAACTTCACACTTCATAGTTTAAGTTCCTGACAAACTGAGCGGAAGGGAAGTGAGTCTCTCCTGGATGGGACTATTGATGCTACCTTTATGTAAAATAACATGGGGACAGCGGGACGTGGGGATGGTGGTGGGACACAAGGAGATGGGGACATGGAGGTGGCCTGTTAAAGCATGGAAAGGAGAGAAAAAGGAATAGTCGCTCTTTGTATAGGTTCTGAACAATCTATTCTGAGTCAGCAGCACTCAGTGTCTCCTGTTCCTCCTCTCGTGTGCTGAAAGTGGGATTTTCGTCTCTGTATTCTAAAATATCTAGTCTATGCAGAAAACATGCTCAGTTCTTACTTTTCTCCATTTTTTCTTTAGCAATCAGCCTCTTTATATTGAGGAGAGAGTAAAAATCTTTCTGAGCAGGTCAAGCCAGGATTTCTAGAGATAGAAATTTCTATTCCTTTGCTATTTACCTTAACTCCAGCTGTGTAGAATTTTACAAAGCTACAAAGCTACAAACTTTGAAGAGATAATCTAACATAGTTGAGCTTTCTTCTTGAGTCCCAAAGAGAAGTAGCAAGGACAAATGCATGGCCTAACTCTGCTGAAATCACATTTATTCTAAAGGAAAGA
>JAOXNG010000031.1:43395177-43405429 GCA_028566535.1 Scolopax minor
TGGCCTTTTATGATACTGCCACACACTTGGTGGACAAGGGCAGAGCAACAGATGTTGTCTACCTGGACTTGTGCAAAACATTTGCATGACATCCTGCATTCTTTCAAAGTTGGAAAGTCAGGGATTTGATGGATGGACCACTTGGTGGGTAAGGAGCTGGCTGGATATCTGCACTCAAATGGTTGTGGTCAATGGCTCAATGTCCAGTCGGTGTCCAGTGATGAGTGGTGTTCCTCAGGGGTCCATACTGGGACCAGTGCTGTTCAATGTCTTTGTTGGAGACATGGACAGTGAGGTAGTGTGCACTCTCAGCAAGTTGGAAAATGACCAAATTGGAGGCAGTCATTGATGAGCTGCAACTCAGAGGGACCTTAAGAGGTTGGAGGAATGGAGCCACCATGAATCTTGTGAAGCATGACAAAAGCAAATGCCAGGTCCGGTATCTAGGATGGAGAATTCCAACAGGCTATGGTCCAACTGACTAGAAGAAAGCAGCTGAGTAGAAAAGGTGTGTAGCTATCTGAATTTGAGTCAGCAGTGTTCCCTTGAAGTGGAGAAGGCCTATTTTGAAGTGATCTGCCTTAGCAAGAATGCAGCCATCAGGCCAGTGGATTCCTTCCCTCTAGTCAGTGCTTGTGAGACAATGTCTGGAGTACTGTGCCTAAGTTTGGACTTCACAGCAAGATAAAAATATTGAGAATGGACCAAGTCTAGCAGAAGGCCACCAAGGTGGTTACCAAGGTGGTAAAGGTGCTGGAAAACATGATAGATGAGGAGAGTCTGAGAGAACAGAATTTATTCAGTCTCAAGGGGTAGAGGGAGGAAATACTATTGTAGTCTTTAACTACCAGACTAGGAGTTTATAGAGAAGACTCTACTTGGAGTCACACCACAATAGTATGAGAAGGAATGGGCACAAGATGGAATATGAAAAATAATTATTTAAATAGTGAGGTGGTAAAACACTAGTACTGGTTGCCAACAGAGTAGTTGTTAAATGTCCTGTCTTTAGGATATTCAAAACTCAACTGGAGAAGTTCCTAAGGAATCTAATCTTATTGGCCTTGCTTTGAGTTGGAGGAGAGGGAAACTACAGGACCTCTACAAGTTCCTTCCAATTATTTGATGGTTCTTTTTTTGTAGACATTTGTAGTGGGAAGGCCTACATGTTCTCCATTTTCTGGGAGTACTCAGAAACTCACGGGAGTATGAAGTTATGGTTGCTGATAGTTGAGCCATCAGCATTATTCAGTGCTTCCAGCTCAATTAAGTGCAAAGTGCAGGCATTGGAAATTACTTTCCATCCATATTTTACTGTTGTTACATCACATTCAGAAGGATACTACTAAAAGACCCAACATAAATTTATCAAAGGTTTGAAAAACGAGGATTTATAAAAATGCTGTGTGTCTGTTTTTTTCACCTTCCAAAGAAGTCAGGAGGTAAGTGATTATGTGTTACCTGCATGCATCTCTAGCTGTCACCTGTAGAGCTCTGTAGGATGCAAGTGCTGCAGTTTGAGGAAGAATGAGTGACCCTTAACGTGAGGCTTAAGAGGCATTCCAGGCCTGGAGATGAAAGGATGAAGAACAAATCCTCTGTATTATTGAAGCGTGTGAAAGGCATGAAAGAGCTAGAGGTAAATCAATAGTTTGCATTTATAGCACAAGAAAGAGGGGGAAAAAATATACTGGGATTTATTTTTCCAGCTTATTTGAGAGAGGATTGTTTTTCCCCTTTAAGAAGCACAGAACTAAGCTTTCTGGGGAATTGTATGCCTTTAACACCCTGGAAGGTTTACCCAAAAGAGAACTGTTCCCAGTGTTGTCTCCCAAATAAATGATTTGGTAACTTTATTTGGTAATGCTTTATTTGGACTATGGCTGGCAATTCACAATAAAGCAGTAGAGACCAAAATGAAAATATTGAGTTTTAGTGCTTGCAGAGATTGAGACTAATATATACTTGAAATTTGAGTGAAGGAGATATTTACCAATTTTAATCAAAGTTTCTCAGTGGGACTAGGAAGTAGGAGGTTAAGAGGACATGGCCTACCCATTTTCAGTTGTTTGTTCAGCTTTATTAATTTAACTTCTCTCTCTAAAACTTCTTAGCGATACCCATTAAATACCATACAGTTCACTCACTACTCTAAGAAGCCTTCTCCATGTCTAGATAGGTATTTGGGTAGCACCTGTCACTGGTCTGCATTAGCACTGTGTTGATATGGTGCATTACCTTGATTTCAAAGGCAAGCAATTTAAATTTGTTTTCTTAGATTGTACAGGGCCCCTTCAAGAATAGGAAATGCCAGGCTTTTAAGATCAAATGCTGTATACAGATGAAAAAACGTAGCATTATAGCTTAATTTCAAATGTTTAAGAACTAACAATAGTCTTCTCAGTGAGGATGTTACAGATATTATCTGTAATATTCCTAGAAACTTATGCTTCTCTGCCTGAAGTCACCCAATACTTTTGAAATGGAGGGAGGTTGCTGTGATCATTAGATCATTCATGATCAGTCCATAGTCCTTTAATTGCCCTCACTTGTGCAAAACTTTTTATTGCTCCATGCAACTGAAGGGCACAGACTCAGGACCTCTCAGATGTTGGTGTATTTTAGTCTAGATTGTAATTGCTGAACTTCTCAGGAAACAATAGTGATGAAAAAACTTTTAGAGAGTGGCTGAATATCAAAATCATAAGCGTTCTTAGTTGCCTCTGCCAGAGGGAAGAAGTGTTAGTTTTTTTGCAAGCCAAAATGCTTCATGTTTGAAGCTGATGGGTTCATCATGGCAAAAGGAATATTTTAATCACTCAGTACTGCTGATGCTGGGATGTTGTGTGCCTGTACCACCCTGCTCCTCTGGATAAGGCCCAGATGCAGCTTTGCCCCTGAGTCTCATGGCAGGTATCATTGCTGCCTGTAGCTGTAAGATGGAGGCCGTTCCAGTGCGGTGTAAAAACTGTGGTGCTGAGCTACTTTCTAGTGAAATAATAATAACGGACTAGGATGGTGGCTTTTGTGGCTAAACTTCATCTTCTTCCTTGAAAGAAGGGTAGCCAGGCATGGGAGATTAGATGTCTCCCTTGAGTGATGTTAAATTTGTAACTGGGGTAGCAGAGAATGCCGGGAAAGAAGTAATACGAAAGACAAAGCAAACTGGCTGAAGAGAATGAAGTTCCAGGTCAAGGTGAGCAAGTTATTCAGAGCCACTCTGCTTTTTCTCTCCCCTGCTGACTTTCTTCAGATACAGTTGTTCTTGAATGATCACAATCAGTATATCAAAATAAACGCTTTATAGAGTAAGGTAAAAGGAGTTGCTGGCAAGACTGTAAATCCTCTCATGGAAGAAATGATAACTCAGCTCAAGAGCCCTTTTGTCCTGGCAGTGCAGGAAGGATATAAATTCTCTGAAAGTATCTGTCAGTTGGAATTGCTCTGCATTCATCATGCCAGCCCTCTGCATCATTCATGAATGTCATAAGAGACTAAAGAATTGGCACTTCATGGTGAGAATGATTAAACAACCATTACACTTGTCTTTTACTCTGGCATGGTACCTTTTAACAGATTGCCTGTATAATGCTCATGTATGTCCACCTCTCACTGTAGCTGGCCTTTCATGGTGGCAAGAAGAGGAGGCAAAAGCAAGAAAAGCAGCATATTATTTACAGAGTAATTTGTATGCTGTATTACTAGCTCTGGATAATTTCAGTTTTTACCCTACCACTAAGTGACCTTGGGGAACGTTAGAAAAACTTGGGAATGCTGAGCTTCTATAAATTCATTTCTTCCCGTCACTGGCCTTTCAGTAGTTGTGAGGGATAATGTTGTATTTGAGGTGAGGTCAAAAAAGTCAAAACTGAGAGCTTGTTTCCTTGGCAGAAATTTAGCCACACTTAGTCCTAGAAGACTAGGCTGTGTCTACAGTAACAACCAGTATGACAGTAGGTTTGCAGAATGAAATTAGTACTAAGGACCCGAGATCCATACTGTAGGCATTTTAATTCTGAAGATTTACTTTGAACTAGCTCTTGTCTGGTCCTATAGACTAATTACTTGCTACCAGTAATCCAGTTTAGTTTTGTTTGAAAGGTGTCAAATTTGTGTACTCTGAAACTGCTTTGATGTGAACCAAAGCATGGCAAGTGGTGATAGATTAAGAAGTTTATTTCAAAAGGATGTTGCTGAAATGAACTAAAATCATAAAATCACTTAAGTTGGAGAAGGCCCTAAAGATCATTGAGTTCAACCATTAACCCAACGCTGGCAAGTCCACCACTAAACTGTGTCCGTCACATATACACATTTAAGTACTTCCAGGAATGATGATTCCACCACTTCCCTGGGCAGCCTATTCCAATATTTGAGAATCCTCTCAGTGAAGAAGTTTTTCCTAATATCTAATCTAAACATCCTCTGGTGCAACTTGAGATCATTTCCTCTTGTTCTATCGCTTGTTACTTGGGAGAAGAGTCCAATACCCACCTTGCTACAACTCTGTAAAGTGTAATAAGGTCTCCTCTCAGTTTCCTGTTCTCCAAACTAAACAACTCCAGCTCCCTCAGCTGCTTCTCATAAGACTTGTGCTCCAGGCCCTTCACTAAGCATCATTGCTGTTCTTTGGTCATGCTCCAGCACCTCAGTGTCCCTTCTGTAGTGAGGAGCCCAAAACTGGACTGACCTGGTTTGTTGTCGGGGTTCTTTCATTTGTTTTACTTATTTGTTGTGTCCCCCCACCCCCAATGGATTATTTGTTTTAATCAAATAAGCTGTACCTTAAGAATCAAGACTAGAAAGAGATTCTTTGGAGGGGATTTGAATGGGCTGAGATCAATAACAGCAGTTTGGCCTCCATCTATCCTCAGCTGTATCTAGGCCATTTTGTTACCTTTCAGATTCTGTAAAACTGTATGAACTAACATCCCTATTCTTCCTCCAGGCCCCAAAAGAGCTATGAATCATGCTGTGCTTCTCATCGCTAACAGTAGTATCTGTATTCAACTCCTCTGGCATGCTGCCTTCTGGGCTTTTCCAAGGATATCCTCTCTGTGCACTCCTCTATCAGGAAACACTAAGAAATAATACAATGAATCCAGTTTCCAGCTCGTTTTTGGCAGCAGACTACAGCTAAGAAATACTTCTATCTACCTTTACTGATTTTAGTCACAGTTGCATCTAATGACACCTGTTTTCAGGTGGAAGTTAACTTTAACCCTAGTAAACATGTCCTGCAAGGGTCACAGTAACTAGGCATGGTTTTCTGGGCACTTCTACTGATTAAATTTAATATTTGAGTTGTAGTGTTTATAGTTTCTTTTGATCTCTTCATGTATTGCTTTGTGCTTTGAAGCCTTTTGTCTTCCTGTAATGAAAGTTCTGTATTTGTTATGAGCAGTACATTTGGTTTTTTGTTAGGATGTTTTAATTTTCTGTGGTGTGTTTAAAAACAAACAAATAAAAACAAAACGGCAATAAAAAAAAACCCCACAACCACCCATAAAAACCCCAAGCAACAAAAATTCCTGGAGGAATTGTCCTTGTAGACCTTTTCTGGATTGACATCTGTCATGTGGCTGCCTAAAGCTGTGGGGGCTGAATTTGATAACACCACTGCTCTCTTTACTGGAAGAGATGACAGTAGAGGTGTGGGTGGTGGTATGATAAGTCTGCAAGGCAAGGTTGATGCTGAGAGGATAGATATAAAGACAGATGATTATGTCTTCCAGTGTAAGAACTAAGCAATGCATAATCTGTTTAGCAAGAGCAAGTTTGAAGAAGGTGATTCTTTGCATCAGAGAATCACTTGTGCTTGACAAGACCTTGGGAAGTCTCTAGTCCTAACCCCTGGCCAGAGCAGGGTCAGCTGTGAGGTCATATCAGATTGCTTGGGGTTTTATGTAGTCAGATCTTGAAAGCCTCTGCACATGAAGACTCCAAAATCTCCTTGGGCAACCTGTTTGACTGCCTGTCTGTCCTTGTGGGGAGAGAGCTTTTTCCTTCTATCAAGTCAGATTCTCTCACTTCAAACTATGCCATCTACGCACCACTGTGAAGAAGCTGCCTTTGTCTTCTCGCCAACCTCCTTGAAGGTGCTGTGAGGCTGTCCTTAAATCTCCTTGAAATTGTGTCTTCAAGCTGAACAAGCCCAAATCTTTTGGGCTTGCCTCACAAGGAAGGCACTTCAGCTACCCACCTTCATAGCCCTTCACTGAACTCACTCCAGTTTATCAATATTTGTCTTATATTGTGATCCACAAAACTGGATACATGCGTTGAGTAAAGGGGAATAATCACTTAATCTCTTAACGGGCTATGGTTTGGTGAATAGAGCATGGGATGCCATTGGCTGCCTTTGCTGATGGAGCCCACCGCTGGCTGGTGTTCAGCTTGATACATCAGTGGTGGATTTGTGTGAGTCATTGCTAAAGGTTTGCAAGTCATGACCGTGAACGCATTCAAGGAGAGAGACTGGATAGAGTTGGAATTAAGATCTCTTTGGGATTACAAACCATACAAGGTTGAATGCCTCATTGCAATGAGTTAATTGATGAAAAGGCTCGTAATCTGGGTGTGTACTTCAAAGAAATATGTTTGCCTTACTTTTAGTTTTCCCTGGGTGTCTGCTTACAAGCAGTACTAAAGACATGATAGTGAACTAGCCAGATCCTCATCTGACTGATTATGTGAAGATATTGCTGAAAGAGTTGCAATTTGTTATGTTTATGTTGGCGTGCTTGTAGTCATTTGGGTCCATTTTAGTCAGCAGCTAATCCCTAAATTCTTTCTGAGATGATAAACATCTCCAGTATGCCCCAGGACAAATTCAGATTTGGGAAACCCCTCAATTTTCCCAGTATCCTAGATCTATGGAAATTTGTTCAACCGTAAGCTATCTTGAATCTTCTAGTAGTTGTAGGAGTACTCCCTTGCTCCCTCTCTTCCTCTCTCTATCTTTTTAATGCAGTATGACTAATAAGAAGTAGCATACTGTCTGATCCGATTGTTGGCTGATGCACACATACTGGGAAGAAAATGACTTGTATTAATTTGCTGTCATTAAAAGAGACAAACACAGAAAGCAGGCATGATCCAAATCGCTGCTCCAGTTTTGCATTAGTCGTGCAGATTTTGTAATTCCTCCTCTTATTTTTGTATAGAAGCAACTCCTTCATATTTTAAAACCGGAAAGGAATTTCAGTTTCCTGTCAAACAATGTCTGCTTTTTGAGACAGGAGTATGGCTTTCAATCTGGGTCTCGGAGGGTTTGTCAAGAGAAGAGCATCCTGAAAGGAAAAAGAGCTACTTCATGAAAACTCCCTTTAAGCATGGGAGCATGCTTTTTTTTAGAGGATTAGACTGGAAGCTTTGCATTTTTCAGGGCTTTAAGTTTTCTTCATTCTTAGTAAATGTAAAGCTCTTGATAAATAAAAAGATGTTTCAGCAGTTGTGTCAATAAAAAGTAGCAAGTGTCCATTTGTTTTCTCCTGTGATGGAATGGTCAAGCCAGCCAGATGATGATGATGATGATTAGATCCTCTGTAATCTTTTTCAATCCCCCTATCCCCCAGCTTTTTTGTTTTGTTTTGTTTGGTTGTTTTTAGGGGGTCTTGATGTTTTGGTTTTTGGTTGGTTTTTTTTTTTGGGGGGGGGGTTTGTTTGGGTGATTTTGTTTTTTTTAATCAAGCATGTTTTTGTATTAATAGATAACAATAGACCTTTTAAACTCGGAATGTGGGAAAAGCAGCAACTGGGGCACAGAGATGTGCAAGTGCCAGAGAGTAGGTCTTTAGGAGACTGAGGAGGTAGGCTGGTTCTGGTTGATAATACTCAGTTTTGACTAGGCTTCTGTTTCTTGATATGTGTGATTGAGTGACAGTAATATAAAGGCATCCCTGGGATATCCTGATATTGCAGATCATTCCATATGCTGTAAGAACATTGGCATATATGCTAGAAGCAGGGAGTGTGTATCAATGTCTAGTTTATTTTTTGTCTCCTGAGTCATTCTTTTGCCTAAGAACTAAGAATTTTTTTTATTTAGTGTGATGTTAAGTGAGATAGGATGAGGAGGAGTAAAATAAAGATTAGGATAACCATATAGTTGAAGTTTAAGATTGAGGGTAACTGGATGACAGGTTATAACTGGAGAAGGAAAAATAGTTGCTGTCAAGACTGATGCCTTGGTAAATATGGAAGGGTCGAAGGAATGGGTCTGGCACGCTGCTTGGTACTGCTGCTGTCAGTTTCTTTCTTTTAATCTGAAAGCCATAAATTAATCTGAAATTCAGTCAGATCACTCTTGCTTGATCTTGCACTCTTGTGTCCACAACTGTCAGAAGCTTCATTTTTACTTGGCCAATGCATGTTCTTTTGACCAACTGATATTTTATTGTCTACGTTGCTATGGGATAAACTTTTGGGGAGCAATATTTGAAAGACCTGGTGATCTTTTCTGGTTTGTGCAATGTATTGTTTAACTCCCCCTTCGAGCTGATGTTCAAAGCATGGCTCATGTTTCCTCAAGAGAGTAGCAAGCACTGCCTGACTGAGGTAAGGCCTGAAGAGCTATGCTGGGGTTGTTTCTCTGATTGGACACTTATTGGTCAAATACGCAGTTTACCTTGTGAATATATGGGAGAGACCTTAATCTTTGGGGCAGTGAACAGATAATTCTGATCAGATTTCAGGCAAAACCTCCAATCTATTTCATAGGAGTCTTCTATTAGAATAGAAATTCTAATAGAGGTTTTAGCACCTCTTCTTTGTTACTTTGTTCGTCTCTACTTGCTAGGGTAGAATATTATATATATAACATATATGTAGATATATTATGCCATGGTTTTGGAAACTGCATTTTCATTATGTGACTAAATATTGATGCTTCCTGCTGCAGCAAATTTCATTTCATTATCAAGTTTCTGCCGAGGTATGCCTGATCTCTTCTCACTTGCTTTCATGCTACTATTTTATCTAACTTGTATTTCTTCACTAGTGCTTTTTCTGGTGGAGGAAATAGCAAATGAACCACCTGGACGGGGTACGATGAGAAAAAGATCACCATTACTTATTCTTTCATATTTCTCTAAATTTGTCAAAACTTTTTTGCCTTTTCTAGTTGAGGCTTTTTGGGAATTTTTGAATGTCTGCATAAAATACCAGGTTTTAATTATTTAATTGCCCCTTTAAAGGGCTGCTGGTTAAAGAGTAGCTAATTACAGGTGCTACCAAGGTTTCCTCCCTGATATGAAATGGGTCTTGCTTTGCTCATGTAACTATCTGTAGTCACAGACAATGTATTACTGATTCCATCCTTTGACAATATAACTTTGTGAAAATAACCTGAATTTCAGTTTCCTGCCAAGACAGAAGAGCAAAATGCCATCATCAAAAATTATCCCGTAGTTGAACTGTTAGCTTCTTGTTAGAAACCAGAAGGTTATGATTATTAATAAACATGGAAGGACCTTTACACTAGCATATGAAGTACCCCAAGAGACTCATAAGAATTACTGGAGTAAGCAGAATATATAGTAGAACCGTAAAGGAGGCACAAAATGGGGGGAGTAGGGAAGTCCAAAAAAAAAAAAAAAAAAGGGGGTAAGGAAAATGCAAGAGTTCTTTTGTTTGCATAATTACAACTCTTTGACTTTCAAATGGAAGACACAAATTTTAGGAATGTAGAAGTAAGCTTCTAGTCCTTTTACAAAAACATTAAGAAGTAAAACAGTATCTATTCTTTTTTAAAAAGTCTATGCAAGACAATAAAGATGTAATAATTGAGGGAAAGGTATATACCTTAACTTGCATGTTATTTTAGGTAGGAAGCTGTTATCGTTAGGTTTACATACCTCATGCTTTTTGGCGAATTACCACCACAATCAGGAAATTTATTTTACATTGGGTTCTGAGTGGCAGGGGGCTGCAGAGCAGCCAGTGTGGGAGGAGACTGTGAACTGCCCCATGTATGGTCGCAGCCAGCACTGACGGGGATGAAAACAACCCACCACTTGCCACAACTTCAACTTGTCAGAGGAGCATATGGTGGTGGTGCTGCTGGGAGTCTAAGAAAGGTCCATAGCCCCTGAGGGCAGGAGGTAGCGTGGGAGGATGCATAGGAAGGTGCATGAAGGGAGGAGGCATGCACAGGAGGATCTGGGACATTGGTGGGCATGTGCTGGAGACACGCTGTGTTGGGTGAAGCATGCCTCTGAGGGGACTGCAGCTCAGGGCAGGACCTCCCCTG
>JAOXNG010000031.1:43409149-43419858 GCA_028566535.1 Scolopax minor
GTGGGCAGTTGAATACCTGTGGATGGGAGGAAGCTATAGATAATTCTCTACCCGGTCATCTCTAACTAGCTCTCTAACCAAGAGATTACAGGTACTGTTGGGGATGTGTTTAAAGAGACAAACAAAACCCCTTTCTATATATATTTCAGTATTTGTGCACCCTCTGTTTTGAGCTCTAAACTGAATGAGGAGGTAAAGTTCAGTCTGTAAAATTTAATCTTTCTGGAACTGAAATATGTGCGCAGTTCCAGTATGCCAATGTGCTCTTTTGTTAAATCAGAATTATGAGCGAGATCTACCTAACCCTGATTTCAGAAACATTTGTTTGAATTTACTGGGCATGTTCTGGTGTGTATGCACAGACCTGGAAGGAAAGAAATGTGAATTCATATTCACTCTGTCATTGAGTCAGCTGTTCACAAATCATTTCCCTTCTGTGTGCCTGAGTTTTCAATGTATGTTTTGGTAATGTGTGCTAAAATGTCTAGAGGAAGCCTCTTAAGCGAGGGTGAAGTGTATCAATTATTTCTACCAATATGTAGTATTCATTTGGAATTGAGGTCATAAAGAGCTTTAGTGGAGTTGCAGCTTTGCAGGCAAGTGTAGACATTATGCATATCTGAACCCACCTGTTTTTGTATTTAATTGCATTTGTTCTGTTTGGGATTGCTTGATACATGTTGCTGATTGGTATATAGTAGGGGAGGAAATAAAATCATTAGTTGTCGTTTCACTCAGGCTGGAAAATGTACCCAGTACACTGCCTGTGCTTTCTACAGATATTTCATACCTGATGCAGTAATGGAGCTGGTTATTTTTCCTTACTATTCTGTAGCTTGTGACCTGTTGTAATATTGCTCAGAAAATGAGGTGCGATAAGTGGCTGAAGCATTCAGAAGTGTTGTTCCTGTCCTGTCTGCAGGTTTGGGTCTAGGACAGCAATTTTAACCATATTTTCCAAGAAGCTTAGGGGCTGATTTTATGACTGAGTTATAAAATCCTGCTTCTAACTTAGAGTGTTGAGTACAAGTGAGAATGTGAACTCCAAATGCTTCTGCTTCTCAGCTTCTTCATATGCAACAATAATTCCTCACTTGCGTGTCTGTCTTGCTCAGCTCAGATGGCCCTCATGAATGTGGGAGGACAGTGTTCAGCTTTGGAGAGGTTTGGTGTTGTCCTTAAAAATAAGGTCAAGGAACAAATTCTCAGGCTTACTGTAAAGACGAACGATGTTGCAAATATGTGGATTAGAGATCCAAAATTCTTACGAAGTAAAGAAATTCTTATGAAGAAGAGAAAGGAGTAGTCTCCCCTTATGTGTGAATAGTCTTCAACTGAAGACAAGCCCAGCCTCAAGTAAACCTGCAAAATATTCCCATTGAATCCCATGCTTCTGAAACAGGTGTGACTTGTTTTTTTTCCCCAGCAGCAGTGTCCTATCTGGCATTGTCTGGGATATTAGCACTAATGAAATCATTCATTCGTGATAAGATGAAGATAAGTGAAGAGCTTAAATGCTGCTTGTCTTTATTGAGGAACTAATAAAAATATACTTCATCAGGTTGTATACAAAAGAAACTTCTTGAATGATACATACCTTAAGAGGAAACCTGCTTGTTTGTTTGTAGTTCCCCTGCTGTGATGTGTATAGGAAGATGAGGATGTTCTGAATTACATGCATGCGCATTTAGATTACTCTCCTGATGTGTTTGTGAGTCTCGAATCCATGCTGATCTGAAGGATGAATGTTCCAGAAGGAGGGAATTACGCTGTTTGTTACTGAGTCTAATGGTGCAAGGCTAATGGTGAAAGAACCATACGTTTTGTCTGATAAAAAAACTTATTTCACCTTCATATCTCCTTCCGTCAGAAAAAGTATCTAGCACTGCAGAGCCATTGCTCTACAAAGGAAAACTTTCAGTTTTATAGAAAAAGAATACACGTGAGACGTTGGAGAGGGCAGTCTAAAGCGCCATTTCATGTGTCTTATAACAAATAAGGAATCAATGCCAATATCAGAGAGAGATCATGACGTTGTTTGCTGTGAAATTAAAGAATTTTAGTACGTGTTGTCCTCTTACCTGAGTCTAAAAATACATATTTCCAACACCACCTCTGTAAATTAATTTTCTTGCGGTCTTGTGTTTTTGGTAATCTGGCCAGCAAGAGGTATTAATTTCACCTCTTTAACTAATGAAAGCATATGCTTGCTTATATTCATCTTGGAAGTCATAGCATTGCCTCTTGGAAGTCATAGCATTGTTACCAGAGTTGGCAAATAAATAAATGAAATGAGTAACGCTTTTTTTCTTTGGTTTTGTTTTTTGTAGCTGGTGCCACATATATATTTGGGAAGAGTGGCGGTCTCATCCTGTACACCTGGCCAGCGAATGACAGACCAAGCACAAGAACAGACCGTCTCGCTGTGGGCTTCAGCACAACAGTGAAGGATGGCATTCTTGTTCGGATTGACAGTGCCCCTGGGCTCGGTGACTTTCTACAGCTGCACATAGTGAGTATAGATAGGCCCATGTCTATGCCAGACCTGGGTTTCTGTTAACTGAATATGCATTCGAAGAAAGCTATTACTATCAAATAGTGTTTGTCATTCTCTGCACTTTCTATATGTTCTGCGCTCATCAAATTCACCTGCCTTAGGTAGTTCTCTAGGGTTTTGTAGAATTACTGAATCGGATACACAGGGAACCAAGTACTGGTGCCAGAAAAAAGTGTGGGAGACACCAAACCAAGCAAAAAAAAAAAAAAAAGCGCCTTTTGAGATTCAGTAGCAATAGCGTTTATTAATAAAAGTGTAGAAATATTTTGTGACAATATCTATCTATTGTGGCATATGCCCAGTGCTTAATATAGCTGAATTTATGGAAGAGAGTATTACTAGTCTCAGAAGACAAAGAATGAAATAGAGTGATACAGTGGGGCTTTTTTCCTCACTGAGAAAGTTAAGTGAGAAGTGAGCAGATCCTCAAGCTGATCTAACCAATGCTTGCTTTAGCAAGATTTCAGAATTTAACAATGTTAGCACAAAACTTTCTTTGCAAGAAGAAGATAGACTTTTTTTTTTTTTGGTGAGAGCAAATAGTAAAGTAGGGAATCTTGAATGAAGGGGACTTTAGTGAAAATGGAATTGTTTGAGAAAATGAGGCACTAGGGCTGGCATGTTTTGGAGTCTGATATTTTATGTGATGCTTTGGTGTGTGTATGTGGGAAGTTGTTTGCTTTATTCTCCTCTGTTAAAAAAAAATATCCAAGAAGCCTACAGGTAGAAGCTTGTCATGTTACTTGGTGCTCAGATTATTTTCAATGTCTTATACACTAATTCACACTGGAAGGGGAATAGGCCAATTGCAGGTTTTGAATGAGCTGAGGAGTTATTGGCATTTCACTGGAACTTAAAGATACAAGTGGACAGAGGGAATGCCAGGGGCCAAAATACAGACCTAATGTGAATGACTGAGGGTCTTAATCTGTTGCTGGAATTTGCCACGTTCAGAATCATGTGGAAGCACTAACTGCATTGCAGGGTGATTCTGAAACAAGGGTCAGGGCTAGTACTCATTGTTAGCATTCTAAGTGAGTTTATTTTGAATTGTCCTGTAAAATTTAGATTCATTTCAATGAGCTAGAATATGGCCTTGAGCCATTAGATTGTCTTGGATTCTGTTTTCTCGCTTTTGTGATATATCCAAATATTTAGTTTGTGTTTTATGCTGGAATGAAAGTGAGATCAAATCCTGGCATTTTTTCTTGCTTTTTCTTGCTGTCTTAAAAAGCAACCAAAAGAATGCCAGAGACTTCATAAAAGTGAACGATGTTAAGCCTAATGGGTTTTAATTCTATAACTCACATTAAGCAAAAGGGGTTGGATATGACTGAATAAGAGAATGCCTGTTCTTCAGATGTTGTAAAAATGTGAAAAATGCTATCAACTGGTGAACAGTATAACATGTGAGGAGAGGTGCAGAGATTATGAACTTGTTTAGTTTTAGGAAAAAAAAAAAAGTCTAACATGAGATCTTGTTGCTCTTGGCTCCCTAATGGGATGTTATATAGAAAATGGAAGCCAGGATCTTCTTTGTGGTACTCAGCGGAAGGAAGGGGGGAAATGGACACAAATATCAAAAATGAAATTTTGATCCTGTATTAAGATAAGAACTTGCACAATCTTATCTGGCATTAGTGAAAAAGGCACATATTTTTCTCTATAACTTGGTCTCGAATATTATCAACTTTACCCTGAAAAATTATTCTAAATGAACTTTTTAATGTGTGATCTTTTTTAAGATAGATTGAAACAAATCGAACAAATTGAACCTGAAGCGGAAATGTTCATTTAAACAAACAAAAAACTTTCATGACTTTCTCTATCCCAGTCAGTTTTGGAAAGAAATAATGATTTCTTCTGCTTTCTCCTGATATATTTTGTTCAAACTACTCTGAATGGCATGATGCTAGTTTCAGATTATTTTGGGTATCTAAATCAAAGTTATTAATCGTGGCTGATATTAATGCTAAAAGTTTTGTTGACTGCTTCCTGTGTAGTTTGGCAAGTTTTATTCCTGAAGATGTTCACTAGCAGCAAATACAGGACTCGTTCAGCTTTAATTTCTCTTGTTCTTTTGTGATCAGGGTGGGTTAGGAAGATTTGAGTCATTTGTGAGGAGCAAAGGCATGCTGCTGTGCTCTTCTGGGTATGGTATTACTGTTCATCATATATATCACTGACTCTACCTAAATGTTCGGATAAAGAATGTAGTCTGAGATTCATGCTGTTATACACAATAGAAAAGTTGAAGGGAACTTTTTAAACTGTTATTGGCTTCTTGAATGTCTATAAGACTTTGTTACCTCTGGTTTATGGTTCAAAGTCACAGACGTGAGCTTACATCAGGATAATTTTGGAAAAAGCCAAAATCAGAAATGAAAGGGACATCTTAAAATGATATTTAAAATGCAAGACTCTATAGGACCTCTTACTATGCAAGCAAAATGAATGCAAGCTTTCCATGAGACCAAGATCTTTTGTAAATGACTGAAAACTGCTGCGTGTTTTGTGCTGCCATGTTCAAAGAATTTCTCTGTCTTCCTTCCTTCAAAACGTTGTTCTTCTATTAGGCCATTTTCAAGTGTTAAGAAGGCAGTAAGGATCAAATTAGAATAGAAATACAGGAAAAATAAATTTGCAGATCAGAGCTATGAAAACAGATTAAATTGATTATAAAATACAGATTAAAATATGCAAATACTTAAGCAATAAAGTCAATTATAGGCAAAAGAGACAATAGGCAGGCATTAAAACAGGGAAGACCAATGTAAATGCAATTTCTGTTATGCTTATTTAGCAACTTGACTTTTTCAGCAATTATATTTAATAATAAGTGGCAGGGATTTTCCTGGATGAATATTGGAGAGACCTCTTCTTCTGGGGTCCTTCTAGATATTTTAGTCATAGACTTTATTTTGGATCTTATGTACTGGATTCTGACCTCCTTACAATTCTCTAGGTGTTTTGTTGCTGATAACAGGTGACAAAAGTATCTTGGTGATCATTTCTGTCTAATGGTCATCACTAAATTAAAACTTAATCAAAAAGTTATAGAATATGCTATGGTTTATCAAGATCTGATGCTATTTTAAAGATTGTGAAAGTGGCTTTTACTCTGCTAAGGAAACTTCTTAATAGTTTGCCTGCTTTTTGAATATCACTTATGTTGTGGAGTTGTCTTTATAATCTCTTCCTATTTGTAAAATTTGAAGTAAAAAAAAAAACCACACAGCAAAAACCACAACAAAACACAAACCAACCTTATTAACAAGTTACATATTTGCTTGATTAATTTATGGTTGTTTTGTTTGGATTCATTTTTTAATTATGAGTCTTTGAGATATTGTGGAAATTTATTGACTCAGGCATCTATTTTATATGACAAAAAATTACAGCCTCTGAAACTATTTCCCCTCCTGATTTACAATGAATTATAAACTGGCAGCCATGCAAAAAAAAATGGATGGCATACCATTCAGATCAGCATGAGGTGTTTTTGTGTACAGACTGTAGCACATGGAGAGTGTTGTTATAACACCAAATCCCTCCTTATGAGATTTTTTTTTTTTCCCCTGACAATTCATTCAAAACCCCAAGTCCAAACCTGTACCAGAAAATTGTCTTCCACAATGGATGCTTAAAAAAATAATAAAAAAAAATACATGTATGAGTTGTGGCTGAATGTTCATTCACCTTTACACTACCACAACTGTTTTGTGATTTACAACATGCAATCATATGTAACACATATATAAATATATATATATATATATACACATAAATGCATACACTGCAGCACCTTGAAAAGTATCTTATGACACCAGCAGAACCTCCACTATATTCAATGGAACAGGTTTCCATTTAGCTGTGTGGGCCAGATAGTTCTGGCACCACAAGGAGTGGAGTGGCAGTACAGAGTCCAGTTCTGGGCTCCCCAGTTCAAGAAGGACAGGGAACTGCTGGAGAGTGTACAGCAGAGGGCTACAGATGAGGGGCCTAGAACATCTTTCTTATGAGGGAAGGCTGAGGCACTTGGGTCTTTTGTGGTCTGGAGAAGAGACGACTGAAGAGGGATCTGATCAATGCCTATAAAGACATAAAGGGTAGGTGTCAGGAGGACAGGGCCAGTCTTTTTTCAATAGTGCCCAGTAGCAGGACAAGAGGTAATGGGCACAAACTTGAACGTAAGTTCCACCTAAACATGAGGAGGAACCTCTTTACTTCGAGGGTGGCAGAGCCCTGGAACAGGCTGCCCAGAGAGGTGGTGGAATCTCCTTCTCCAGAGACGTTCAAAACTGTCCTGGACGCATTCCTGTGCAGCCTGCTCTAGGTGAACCTGCTTTGGCAGGGAGGGTTGGACTAGGTGATCTCCAGAGGTCCCTTCCAACCCCATATAATTCTGTGATTTTGCAATTTGTTTGTAAGAGGACAGAAAACTGCCTGGAATTTTGGTTTTTCTGGCAGGGGGAGAAATAGCTGAAAAAAAAAAATTAATGTGCAATTTAAATATCAAAAGCTAAGAAAGTGAGCAGAAGACCAATGTATTAGTAGTATGGCTAAGAAAGATACTTCTTTCACAAAGGCATAATAGACATTCCACTGAGAGATGCAAATCCGTTTCCTGTCCCTGTGTCACAAGATGTGTTGGGTGCTGTAGGGATGGATTTCTTCGTACTTCATATATATTAGAGTTGCCTTTTTTCCCTATCTATTATGACAGTTTTTGTGTACATGATTTATTATTGACAATATTTGGCTGGGGATGGTAAAATTACCCTAAAGGCTATCTTGGGGCTTTGGCTCTGCAGTAAATTCAGTAAGTAGGGTGAAGGTGCACAAGAATTTTGGAGAGAAACACAGCTGGGACAGCTAACCCAAATTGACCAAAGGGATATTCCATACCAGAAAATACTGTACTCAGCAATTGTTTAAGACTTCAGCATCGTTATTTTTCCTGTGAAAGGCTCTATCTGAATGAGCCTCAAATTTGAGATTTGCACATCAGTGGCTGTTTTGTCAGCTGGTGCAAAATTGCCAAACATCCTGATTTTTATTTTTTTTTAATCGAACTGCTCATTTTAAACACCCAAGAATCCTGTCCCAAAATGCCCTCTGTTTTTTCCTGTCCTTTTCTAAACTCTTTGGGTCTGCGAAGTCCCATGTGTTCATGCATGCTGCGTTTATTGTTCCCTAGAGCACTGAAGAATTAGTAAAGGAAAACTAATTTGAAGAAAGAAAACAGACCTTCAGTTTTCAAAACAGCTTTAAAATGTGTTACTATTACTTCTGTTTTTATTTTGAAAAGGTAGTTAAAAATTCATTCTTTATGTATTTGAGCTATGTCACATTATGCGTAAGAATGGTCCATCCATTTTTATCACCTAACTCTTGCGAAAGAGTCTCTGGTAGGAGAATCACAAGTTGGAACTAAACCTTGGAAGGCTCAGGAGCTGCTCACCCCAGCGTGCCTCATTTGGCCCTGTGCCTCATCCAGTTACCTCAATGACCTTTTGAGCTTCAGTCCCTGTTTGTTGTCGGTGGCTGTACCAGGTGTATGAATGAACCTACAAAGCTGAATGCAACGGTGCAGGAAATAGCGCACCGATGTCCTGTGGCTAAAGATGATGGATTTTAGATCCCTAGCTCCATTCAAGTAGTGTGGAATCACAGTGCTTCGATACAGGGATTCATTAACTCCTCACTCAGCTATAGTTTGTGCATAGATCCTAGTGCTTTGCTGTTGTTATTGAAGTTTGTGAAGCTGATTAGAAATATGGAAGAAAGAGCTGGTAGGGCAACGTTAGCATGAAGGGTAAAATTGCCAGTTGGATAACAAGTTAGCCTGATTAGTGTCACCAATCTGAAAATTATCTTGGGGCTTTGGCTCTGCAGAACAGCTGAGTTCAGCTCGACAACGGAGTGAAAATTAAGAATTGGAGGAGATGGGGGAAGAATCTATGGGAAGTTGCATGGGTAATTTTGTGAAATCTGGCTTAAAGATACAGGTAACTAAATACACTACCTTTACTGATTTTTCCATTGAAAGAGAGCTTTGCTGCTTCACCAACGAAGGAAATTTCTACTAATAAGAGGATGGTTTGCTGTAGTCTGTCTATATAGACAGAACTAACAGCATCTTTTTCAGAATACACACTTGCACATTTTAGTGTTGTTCATCTTGCAAAATCCCTAGTAAGGCAGGGTAATTACAGGAATAAAAAGTACTCTCCTAATTAGAAACGAAAATCTTAATGGCCTTAGTGTGTGAGAAATTCATCTCTTAAATATATAGCCTCCATTTAAAAATACATTCTGAAGTTCAAAATTTGTTTAATTTGTGAAGGTTGGTCATAGAATTTGTCATTCTATAAATTGCTATTAGGTGGTAAATGATCAAATCTCAAAGTATCTCACAGTATCTATCCAAATACCCTATATGTCAGTAAATGTTATCTTATTGCTTGTTCTTGTACACTGTGTACACAAATACTGTGTTTGGCTTAAACATTATAATATTATAAATATTATATAGAATAAGTCATCTAGGACTATTATATATCATAACTTCAGTAAAACAAGCTGAATTGCCTTTTTTGTTTTGCAATACTTCCTCTAAGTATTTCTGAACTAATAACTTGGATTTTCACATTTTGTCATACGGTCTTGTCAGTAAGTGAGTAAACCAGGAAATACTGGGACTTTCTTGATGCTGAGAAAATTGAGATTTGGCTTCTTAATGTTTTTCTTTGAAGTACTACGTACAAAGGAGTGAAGCAGTGTGGGGTTTTTTTCCAGCTGGAAGGAGGTTTTATCTGGTAAAGCTCCTTTAAATAGCCTGGGTATGGAATCAGTTCGGAGTCAGGGAATATAAAACCTCACGCAGGAGAGAAGGGAGAAAAAGCCCTGTATGAAGTAGAACCAACCACACCTTCAGCAGAATAAGGATTTTCATAGTCAGATCCAGCACTCGTCCTGAAGAAAAAAAAAATTTAAAAATTATCAAACTAACCTAATTCCTAACAGAGTAACCTAATTCCCAACAGAGTCACTGGCGGTTACCGGGGCAGGGAAGTCATTCCTGGCAGACAGCTAATTCTGGATCTGGCTTTGCTTAGTGCTCTGCACGTCATCTGTTAGTTTTCTTCTTTGACCTTGCCCATGTTGTTACAATGAAAAGTTCACTTGGCAGCTGATGAGGAAAGGAAAACAAGAGCCATTGTAAAGCTGAGTGACTAAGCGAGAAAATACACGCCAAAACCCAAACATGGATTTACGCTGCTCACTGAGCCATTAAGTGAAAAAAAAAAAAGGCTAAAAGAACCTGAAAGCCTTCATGTTCAACATCTAAAACTTGGAAAGTGCTAGAATTAGCAGAGAATATGCACAAGAAAACCTGGACTGGGATCAAAAAGGCAGTACCAAAGTCTCTGGATGGAGAAGGACCAGGTGACTATCGAGGTACACGTAGCTCATGAAGGGTTCACGTGGAACTTTGAGGGCTGGGGTGGCACCAGAGTTGCACTGACATGGATCTGGCAAGGGTCACCATTCCTGCAGCAACGGAGGTCAGCATGGACAGGGGAAGAGGCTGGAAACACAGAGAAGCTGTGGATGTGGATCCCTGGAGGTGTCCAAGATGGGACTTGGAGCAACCTGCTCTAGTGGGAGGTGTCCCTGCCCATAGCAGGGGGGTTAGAACTTGATGATCTTGAAGGTCCCTTCCAATTCTAACCATTCTGTGACTCTAAAGCATAGCAGGAACACAATGGTATTGGTCTCCACCACGGTGGCACAGAAGTGGCTGGCATCACGTTGGCCATACCTGCCCTAGGGATGGCAAAAATGGGCACCTGGGAACAAGGAGCCTCTTCACCGAGCTCAGAGAAGTCTTCCCCCTTCAAACAAGCTGAAGCTTTCAGACAGGTATTAAAAAACAAACCCAAACAAGGTCATTACCACTTCCCTCATGCTTGTAATTCACCAGTTGTCCCTTTTTCATCCCATGAGTGACATCACTGTCAGAAATTACTGCCTGAGGACCTAGACTGGCTAAAATCCTGAAATGAAAACTTATATATACGAATTCTTTGGTTATCTTTCACTTATGTTTATGATGATTAGACTGAAAATTGTGTTGAAGAAAATT
>JAOXNG010000031.1:43421682-43433363 GCA_028566535.1 Scolopax minor
GCTCTCCTGGGCTATCTGAGTAGCACAATGGGTCATCATGAAGGGCTAATGCAAATTCAAACACACAAGTCCACATATTGCTGCTGCAGGCAGATTTCACTGCTTCTGCCCTTGAATGTTTAGGAGGATTTGGTCACTGGGCTGCAGGACCAGATAAGCATTGCTATTCTGTCATAGACCTAAGATGGGTCTTCACAAGCTGCGTCGGTATCTTCATACCTTACATTTGGTGCTGAGCTTGGTTGGCTGTGTAGACCCAGCTCAGCGCATCCGCACATAGATGTCATCCAGTCACATTTGTTTCAAAATCCTTTACAGCACTAGCGTGATCAGTTTGAAGGACATATCATCAACCAAAGGTTTTAAGTTCCCATTCAACGTGGTGTATCTTCAACACTTTGTGTCTCTAATTCTTTTCTTTGAGCACTGATATTTTTCCAGCTTGCAGTGGGAGCTGGTATTAAATGATAACGTTGGGTTAGGAGGGAGAGGGGCTGTCCTTGGTTTCCTATTATCAGTCTAGGAAATAAGCATTTTGATGCATTAGATGACACGTTGGCTCAGTTTATAAAACCTGTATCAGAGAGGACATCATGTGATATGTAGTCTGGAGCCTTGCAGTGATTCCCAAGGTGGTTATTAATGGGCTTGTGAACTTGTGAATAGAGCATGGTAAATCTGGCCTTTGAGATAATTGAAAAGACATCACTTGTAATGTGAGCAGCTGCACTGAAGGATGATAGCTGCTCTTTGGGGACAGAGGGTAATACCTTGTTGCACAGCATTTTGAAGCAGAGCATGCAATATTGATCTACTTTGGCTGTGTCTTTGCATCCCTTGATCAGATGCACAATGCATTTCCTGCTTCCCCTACTCCTATCCTGCTTCTCTAACAAGCTATTTGCTAGCAGACTCATTTAAATTCCTAATGAAAAGCTTAGGTTACAAAACTGGCTGTGAAAAGAAGTAATACCTAGGAAAATGGGAGCTTTATAGAGGGACAGAGGAGGAGTATTTTGTTTTTTAAAATATAGAAGTAGGAAAAAAATGGAGGAATGTGAGCTCTTTTGCCCACTTCATTTACATATTGCATGGTTCTTTCATTATTCTCCACAAAACAGCTGGTCTTAATATGACAGACATCATTGTGACCAAAGTGATGATAATCCAGTAGACTTCTTGATATTGATACAGTGAGATGTACATGGCGCCTGAGTCTCATTGCTTTCTTCTTTGAATAAAACATGGTCTTGAGCAAAAGTGGGAAATTCTAGTTTTTAAATGACTTCAATATATCATGGTTATCATTGTCAAAGCAAATTTTGATTTCCAAAATGGTATTATGACTGTGTGATTCCTCTACTAGCATTCATGGAGTTGTGCTACAATCTGGCTTATCATACATGCTCCCCAGTACTCACTGAAAGAAGTTTCTGATTCGGAGCTACCCATGAAGGTGGCACTCAGTACTGGTGATAGTCACTGGTTCCTTGGATGCCAAAATAAAAAACAATTTAGCTTCTTACAGAAACTTCTTGCCTTTTACATTTGCTATCTGTGTCAAAATTCACCCTTTTCCTGGGAGGCTGAATTGCATTGCTCCGTTCCCAGAACTGCTGGTACAGTAAGTGTTCTGGGGATTTGGAGGTCATTTGTATCACTCGGGCAAGGCCAGGTCTGAAGAATGTATTTGAACTAGTCAAAAACCTCAAAGCTTTAGCTGCTAAGCATTGTTCACTGCTTTCTAAAAAGATAATTTTTTTAACATTGATGTGATTTTTGGACAGTAGTGCAACTAGAATTCTTTATGCCTCCTGCCTATTGGAATAGGTGATAAGTTCCTGATGCCAGGCAAATATGGGGTGGCATGAGTTTATCTGCAGGGCTGTGTTCTCTGAATGGATTGTTGCTTTCTATCTTTATCAAGTGTGGTGCCTGGTTGCATTGCCTCTCTTCACTGGAATTCTATTTTTGCCAATTGAAAGAGTGTAAGGAAGAATAGTTGTTCTTCTCACTAACTTAAAATGAGAACAAAGAAATTACTTCCTGCATAATTTCGGACTTTTGGTTTATATTGCCTGGACTAAAGAGCCTGCAGTCCACTTCTCCATCAAACTGCACTGTCTTGGGTTTGTAAATTAGGTCCAAAGGTGACAGGAAGCGTTATGAACTCTAGCATAAGCAGGCAAATATCTGCAAAAATAATCTGCTGCAAGTATGGTGTATCCACATATGTGAATGCAGCTTGTTTAATGTCACTGGGAGAAGCAAGAGAGGGGGCTGTGCAGCCATCTGATTGTATCATGTTGTATTTCCAAAACATGGTTTTGCATTTATAAGTGGCAAGGTGGTAGCTGCAGGGTGGCCTCTGTGGAACAAGACCAGGGGCTGCCCCATGCCATACTCAGCTGGGAACAACTGAGTCCATGAGCCACACTGGTGGCATCTCTGTGAAAGCATGTTCAAGACAGGGCAGAAATTGCCAAGAGGACGTGGGGGGGGAAAGGGTGAAAAACAACAGAGGTGGGAAGAGAAAGGAGGAGGCTCTTCCTGGAAGAGCGGGTTATCTACAGCAGTCCTTGGAAGACCCCATGATGGAGTAGATGGGTATTCCCAAAGGAATTGGCCGGTGGAGAGCTGATGCTGGAACAGATAAACAGTGTGAGGAGGACGGAGCAGCAGGGAGAAACTGGTGTATACTGGCCATCATCCCCACCCTCCATCCATTTTGCTCATTTGTTGCCTCACTGAGGGGACTGAGCGTGGCTTGTGGGAATAGCAGAGGGGGAGCGGGTGTCTGCGGAGAAGGATTGAAGTTGGGCCTAGGAAAGGGGGAGAGAAGTGTTTTGCCTATGTTTTAATGTCTGTCTGTTTTTCACTAACCAAAAAAGTAAATAAATACGAATATATTAACTGGTAATAAATTAATTTCCCCAATCTGAGTCTGTTCTGCCTGCAACAATAATTGGTAAGTGATCTCCCTGTCTTTATCTTGACTCATGAGCCTTCTAGCTCCTGTTCTTAGCAGAAAGGAGGAGAACCGAAAAGTGCTTTGAATCTAAAAGTGCTCTAAACGAGAGTGGAAATAGGTCAAGATGGCTAAAGGTGTCTGCCTTAAAGACAGTAAATTTAGTCTTCAAAGGTTCAGCACTGTGCCTCACGCTGGCTAGGCTTGTGCTGCTGCTTATTGGTGTGTCCTGCCTCCCTTCCCGTGTCAGAGCTGTTTGTTAACAGAGTACGGATGGTGTGCTTGGAAATGTGTCTTTATAAAGATGAATAGCAAACCGACTCTTGAATTTTAAGCAAATTTAAATTAGGCCATGGAACATAACTATACTTATTTAATGGTTTAAAAGAATTTAGAAACCCTCAAAAGACCTGGAAATAATTTGCAAAATATGGAAGGAATACTGTTTGAAGGTAAAAAGTGTGCTTTATTGTACTAATACAAACAACTCTGTTGTGTGACTTTTCTGAAAGTGCTTTGATTATTCTCAATAGAAACAGACTCTTCTTTTGAGAATTTTCTCTGAGATCAATGTTAGGTCTAAAAGTTTTTTAATGATAATGCCTCACTAACAACCTTGGCAGTTTTTATTGTTAGATTTCTCTGTTACTTATGTCTTTTGTGTTTGGCTGACAGAATTACCTCAGCATGGCTAAGACCAGCATGAAGAAACATACTGTATCATGTTAGTCTACGTTTCTGAATGTAGTGTAATCTTTCTAGAACCGGGTGTGCAAACATATTGTCAGTTTCTGTCCCTGGGTTTGTAGTACTGGGAGGTTCCTTCAAACCTTGGGAGCTCATGACATGGCCTGTATCATCATTGGAAGGTGCCAAACTGAGGGAAAATATAAATTAGTATAGATGGATTATAGATGAATGAAGTGCAAGTTAGTATCTAAAATGGTCCAGACTTTTCAGAAACTTTATAAGAAACAGAATTAAGTTGTAAAATAGTCCCAAAGGTCATAGAAAAGTATCTGCAAGCAATAACTTATTCAAAGTGGAATGCAGGATAAAAAGGGATATAAGATTAATGTGATGGTTGGATATCTTCTGTAAAATTTCTCTAAGCCTCTGCCTTGGACAATGGTCTACAGGCTACACTGAACAATCAAGCAGTGGAATTACCTCGGGGAAAGTTGTCTCCTGAGGATAAAAGCTAAAGATTAGAACATGCAGGGTGTTGTTAAAGATAAAGTTTGTTCTTTATATTTCTGATATAAAAAGGAATAGAATTTTTTCAGAAGTAGAAAGATAAATTGTGCCCATACAATAGGGTTTCTTGATTAGGTAGGCTTAGATTATTTTTAAGTTACAGGGGGGAATATGCGGTCACTTTTGCCACTTCATGACAATAATGTCTACAGGTTTACTGCAAAATGGCTACTTCAGTATCTCTTATAATCATTTTAACTGTAATGCTGCAAATGATAACCCAAATAAGATTAAAAACATCTTGAAGGTTTGAAAAATGGCAACTGAAAGACACTGGGCTTCTAGCAGTAATGAAGAATGCTGGACTAGGAAAAAATAATCATTATTTCTTTTCTGGACAGATTGTGTGTTGCATTTCCCAAGCCTTTTCCCTTACTTTACAGTTTAAAAGTGATGAGGATTTTACTACTTTGATGATTTCACAACTGAGTAGGCTTTCATCTTTAACGTGGTAATAAAATCTTAATATAAATTGTTGAAAAGGAATGTTTCTATTAATAATTCTTAATTAAACATTTTTCTTCAATGATGAATTTATTTTGCAAGGGAAATAAATTTCATATATGTGAGGACAATTAATAGGAGCTGTGCTTTCCTTTTCTGAGGATAATTTTCCCTGCTAATATTCTGACATCTTTCAAAGTTGTCTATGATTATTTAGAAAAACTTGTGTCAAACACCTATAAGAGCCTTTACTGTCTTAGGATGCATATATTGCTTTGGCTGATATATTTACTTTAAAATTTATCAGGTGTTGTTGTAGCTTCTCTTTATAAACAATGGAAATCCTACGTAAAAACTTTGTGCCCCATGATTCAGTGCTTTGTTACCAGCAGCACTCGGTGACTCAGATGCAATACCAGAGCCCCCTGCAATGCAGTGGTCAGGAAGGTTTTGGTGGTGGGAAGTAATTTCATCTTCTGTCTTACATCACCTTGAATTTTTCTGTAGAAGTCTCCTGTCTAAAAATGTATTTGATGTTTTCATACTTTGCTTGTGGGGTCTAATCGTACAACCAGAGTAATACAGTTGCTAAGAGATGTCATCAGCCCTAAAAACCTGCCACTGGCTTTTAAATTCTTCTGAATATGGGAAAAGAGAGTAGTGGACCAACCGATTAATAATTGATAGCCTTCATTAATGGCTTCAGCCTTGGTAATTAACCTTCTGTTTCATCTGAAACATGTCTACATTTTCGGGTCAAGCATTCAGGCTGGGATACACTGAACTATCAAAATGAAATATGAAGTGATGTGCTGGGAACTCCAGAACAGGCTGCATGCAGTACTGGGAGACAGAGAGAAGCTCTGTTTAAAATTCACTGTTGTGTGCCAACTTCATTACATATGCTTGTATTAGCTTTTTGGTTCAGTCCACCTATAATGCCACAGGAGTTGTGAAAATGATAGAAGGGAGGATACTTATTGGTCCTGGAACCCTTTATGGAAAAGCCTTGTATGCAACATGAAAGGGGTCAGGGTGCACAAACCTTTCAATGAAGTCCCTGCATCCAGCCTGAGGCAGAGCCTTGCACAAAATACATTCTTCTTCGCTGGTACTTCTTGATCTTCTGCTGAAGACAGTATACCTTGAAACATGTATGATCAGTTTGCATGCAAGTTTCATACTGATGTTTAAGAGATATTCCAACCCAGTACACACACACACAGGAAAAGACAGAGTTCAAGCTCTAATGCCAACTTGATTTGTTGCTCACTAGGTGCCATTGAAATCGAAGACAAAAGAACCAGTAATTGCTGTGCCATCTGTCCTTTAGTCTTACTGGGCTGTTTCTGTATTTGTTTAAAAACAACTCTGTTGTTATATTTTATTATATTGGTATAAATAAACCTCTGTTATGTTTAAAGATAAAACCCCATGGAATGGAGACCATAAAAACTTATTTCAACAGCAATCATCACTGTAGCAATAATAGGAAAATATAAGGAAACATACATGGGAAAATACGATCAACAAATCAAAACAAATTCACCCCAGAATTGTGATGTGAATTTACGGTAATTATCACTCTCAACTTCAATCTGAGCTGAATGCAACAAGAGCAGACTGACCCAAGTATAGTTTAATAGAAAATAGTTGATGCTTCAGTAGCCTAAATGAAGAGCTGATTCAGACTCCATTCAGAAAGAAAGGCTGGTTGGAACTATTGACATTTCTGCTTCTCTTTGCAATTATAAGAAACATTATTGCCACCTCTTGGAAGATGATTAAAATAATTGCCATCTTTTTGTTCTCCTCCTTCAACAGCAATCGCTGGGTGCCTACTTTCTTCTGTGTCTTGATGTGATATGCTTTGAATCTGTTTAGCCAGGGAAAAAGCTAGGCTCAGCATAATTGGGCCATTTCCCTGTCACAGTGGTTTCCTTTTGAATCTTGTTACTCTCCACGGGTTGTAGTGAGGTCAATCATATTCAGTCAAATGGCTGAGCAGATAAAAAGTGTACTAGAACAAAGTACCTGCTGTCCATGGAGATTGGACTGAAAATGTGGAAAAGGGTCTTGGGTAAAAGTGTGCCTTTGCTGGTATTAACAAAACTTGGCCAAGATAGGACTCTCATTCACCTGAATTTGTCCTGTTAAGAGAAAATTAACCTACCTTGTGACATGTGAGTTGCCACTCATCAACACTGATATTGTGCACGATGACTCTTGTGCTGTCATACCTCTATACTGACTTGCTGTCACAGGATGCAACATCATGGCATAGTACCACTGAACGGATGCAGGGTGACCTTGCAGTATCACGCAAGTTGATGCAACATCATAATGCAAAACTCTCTTAGACTGATGCAGTGCCATGACCCAGCATAGTGATTATTGATTCAACATTAGAGATCAGTCTCATACCTACTGTGCCATCACCATCATTATTGACTCAGGGGCATGATGCAAGGTCATTCTTTGAGACATCACAGAGCATTGTTGAGTACCACTCCCTTTGCATATTGATGCAGTGCTACTAGCTGTTGTTACAGTCCAGCAAACCTCTTTATGGAGATTATTAGATGTTTGGGCAAAGTTTCTTCTTGCTTGTAAATTATTAATACAACATTATAGATTGAGTAATGCTTTAGTATTATTATGTACTGATGTTCCTAAGGATATAAGCTCATCATTACTCTAGTGAGCCAAACCCTCATCTCTTGACAGCTCATCTCCATCTCTACTGTCAGCATCAATGCACACAGATATATTGGAAGATCATTATTAGGGATCAGAAATTTTAAAGTTAAGAATTTCCATGGGCCTGGAGACAAAGTTATTGTCCTTATTTTAAATTGTTTTTGAGAAAATCTTTTGATAATTGCTTTAGTACAGGATGATATTTCATGTTTTTGAGCATAGCTCCTGTTGCTTTAAGTTGCAACTGTAAATGATCAGTAGTTTTGCAAATCATATGCTGGGGCCTAAAGTTTGCAAGTAAAAATGAACAGTAAAACAATTCTGTTTACCTGTTTTGAGTAAAACCGTGAAAAGTCCGACTGTGAAAATACTCTTCTACCAATTTTGTGTGTGTAGTACTTCCTTGGCTTTGACCAAAACAAGCAAACAAACATAAAAGCTGAGATTCTACCATGGGGATGTCTCCAGGTCATAACAGGACTGGGATTTTAGCTGTAATTGCGCTTACTTTTGCTACTTGAGTTAACACAGAAACTGATGGTAATACCGTTATTTTTATTGTAGCTGGGATGTCCTAAATATCAAAACTGGATTTCTACAGTAATAACAACTTTTACTGGACCACCTAGCAGATGAATGCCAACAAGCTTTTGGGGAAATGGGGTTTTCTTCTTGAAAGCTGTAGTAAACTGACATTTTTCTCCTTTAGGTTATGAAGAAAGGGCTTATATGTCCCTAAAACTTTTTTTTTTTCTTAGCTTTATCAGTTTGGTCTAATAAAAACTGTCACCTCACTCCATAAACCTTCCCAAGCTTATTAATGTTATTCTTTGCATTGAGCAATCATTTAACTTGGGTCAGTCACTCACAAGCGTTTGTTTGAAGTATAGAAATATTGTGGTCGAAGTCTTGGGGGCTCTTCCTCGCTCCAAAGAGGAATGGGATGGAAGAAGAAGAGATTCTCAGAGAAGCAAATGACTTAAGGCAGACACACAGTATTAAAAACTTCAGCCTTTTTAATTTTGTGTGATAGCTTGAAATAAATTATTTTAGATGGGAATGTCAAGCATTCTCTGTAATAGTATTTAATGCAGTAAAAGGATATGTTATTTCTATTTAGCGTATCCCCCATTTCAGCCTTTGAGTCTCATTGAGTCCCTTTTAGAGGTTGCTTGATAATATTGGTATACATTATAATTTGATCTTGCAGAAACATTTGTCATATGTCAAACACTGGATTCTGCCATCCAATAAATCAGGCGAGTTGAACAGCATAATGACAAAAAGGCAGGGGAATATTTTTCACATTGCTAATTAGCAGTGTTACGAAAGGAGGCAGAGAAGTGGCAAGAAGTAGTTAAATGAGGCTTCCATAGCTGCATATTTACAGAAGACCTGAGGTTAGTTGAATATTTTTGAAGCTAAACTGCTAGGTTATTCCTTGAGTTTCTGTAACTATTCTTTTCAATAACAATAGTTTCAATATCTGGCAATTTGTTGGGTTTTTTTCCCTCTCCTCTCACAGTTTTAATTTACTCTGTTGGATGTTTATGTTTCCTTCACATCATTTGTTGGTTTTAACTTTATGCAAGTTTGTTCCCCTTGCTGTCCAGGGGACTACAGAGAAAAATATCTCTGTATCCCAGTTCACATGGTTAATGAATGACTAAAGCTATTTGGAAATATACCAGAAATGCCTGTTAGAAATAAACAAATAAAACTAGTGATTAGGCCACAAGGTATCTCCATTATCCTGACTCCAAACAAGCATCTTAGCCAAGGAGCGATGGCTACCTTTGGCTAGAGTTTATGGGGGGGGAGGTGTGTGATTTTTGTATAAAACCATATATGCTTAACACTACTGTTATAGATGCCCCTATCAGAATTTGGACCACCTTATGCTAGATGCTACAAGGCACTCAATCTATGGTCCTAGTTTTATTAATTCAATAACTGCAAGTGTTCTATTAGTTTAAATAAAAGGCATAGGACTGATCAGTTTGCTCTCAAAACCATTGATTTTAATGAACAATATCTAAAATGCATGGAGAATTATCACCAAAGGAGGAGCAGATGTTGCACACCACACCTTTAAAATCATGGGAATGTTTTTGTTTTGTTTTTTTTTTAATATAATAGATATCCCACCACTTTGGTTCCCTGATTCACTGGCATTTTTTTGCTTTAAAAATCTTTCAATAATAAAAAATTTAATGAAAGGTAGGGTCTGGATTCATGTAGTTTGTAGACAGTTTGTAGACAACACAATGAACTAGTCTTGACGTCTTTCAGCCGAAGTTTACAGCAAAGCTTTCTGGTAACGAACACCATACCATATCCCTGTCCCCCCGCCCAAAAAAAAAAAAAAACCCAAACCAGAATAACTCCTAATGCCCCCTGACACAAGAGTAACACCAGAAATCCCTGCTGTTTCCAGAACCAGCCCTGATAAAATCGCACATTCCTTTTCTGTCTTTGTTCTTGAAGTTGTCTGTTCCTCTGGTACTTCCAGAGAGACACTGTTGTTTTTATCCAGGGCATATATGTGGGAGCTTCAGATACTTCATGGTGGGTTGTTTTTTGGGTTTTTTTTTCAAAGTTATGACACATAAGTTTTTGCCCTTTGTGGCATCTCCGCCATCCTTATCGATCACCTTATCCTGCTGTGAATGCTGTGACTGTCAGTTCTAGCATAAACTGGTAGGAGGTAGTTTTAAGGAAGCTACTACTGACAGTCATACTGTGGTATCAAAGTGTGCAAATACATTTAAGCTGAGAGGGAGTTCTAGACAACATTAAACCCCACATGTTGTGCATGAACTGCTTCCAACGGATGAGCAGTAGTTTAGGTCTCTGCTATGCTGCAGTGACGCTTCTAGTCATATCCCCTGACCAAAAGCTCTGCAATGCTGCCTTTTCCTGTTAAAAAAGATAGGATCCCTATAATAAAGGGAAATTACAAGTGCTTTGCAGGTCATTCTATAGGTACATAGAGACTATGTATTAATTTCTGGTGGTTTCTTCCTTGATGGCTGTTTAAACTATACCTCAAACTATTATTCCCTATACTGTACGTCTGCTTTCTTTTGATAATAATTCGCTAGTCTCTCTTCTCTTAGTGGTATGCCTGGATGAGTAGAAGAGCTAAAACCATTCCCTTTAATTTATTGTTTGATAAGGAGATTTTTTTTTTATATACTCAAAAATAGGCTCTGCCATCTGATCTCAGTTACAAGTAGTCTTTCCTCAAATATACAGTTGGCAAGAGATACTTGGTCGTTAAAAGATGGTGCTTTGATCTAGAGCTAGTGTCACTACTTCTTCTTTCTTTGCAAGAAATCACACATCTATTTTTGCAGAAGGTACTATACCATTGGAATGTTTAGTGTTTTGGCATTGCTTAGGTTTTGAGGTTTTTGAGGTAATGAAAAGCTATATCTAGCTGACCCTAAGAACACCCTTGCAGACACTGCCAGTAAGATAGAAATGCTTCTATTCAATAAATATGAGCAAAATAAGGCAGATGGGTAAGTGAGTTATCTTAGCATAGCATTGGCAAAGTAGAGTGCAGCAATACTGGCTTGTAAAACGTGCTTTTGAAGAGAAATATCCCCCTATCCTCGACCCCATATTGCAGGGTGGGTTCTCTGGAAGAGAAAATAAGCACTGATTTGCTTCCCACATACTCCTTTGCCATGTCATCCAAGCTTGTTCCTTTTTCTTTTTCAGGAAGGAGGTGACATTCCACCTTTAACTTGAATATTAACAGTTTTTTAAAATGGCTATAAGAACTGTCTTGAGTCAGCTGGAGAACTTCTCCCTGAAGTCCAGATACTGGCCTGATTTTGAAATAGGAAATTTTCACATGCAGTGCTTCAGAGATTTTGAAAGTTTTCCAATTTTTTTTTTTTTTTTTTAAATACAAAACCGGGAAATGAGTAGTGTATTTTTTTTCCATGTTCCTCCCTGCCCTTGTTCTTTTTTTCAGCGAGAAAAGTTAAAAGGAAAAAAAAAGAAAAAAAGAGAGAGAGAGAGAGAAAAAAGGGAAACAGGAAGCATAAATGAGAAATTATTATGGATATTATTATTATGGATTATTTTGATTAAAAGTTTTGTCGGAGCTTTGATATGAAAATGCCCTTTCACTGACAGGGTGGTGAGGAAAGGACCATGGAGGACAAATTAGTGGAATATTGCCTCTGCCTCCCAGCCAAGTTAATTGTGTTAGTTAACTATCGTGAGAGCAGTATTTACAGAACCACCCCTCGGTGGGAATCGCATACATAGCGCTGCTCCAGCTTCCCAGCCAAAA
>JAOXNG010000031.1:43456148-43476548 GCA_028566535.1 Scolopax minor
GAAGAGGGGGGATCGCCATCCCTGAAGGTATTTAAAAGACAGGTAGGCATAGGTGGTTTTTTTCAGTGTTAGGTTAATGGTTGGGTTTGATGATCTATGTTGGTCCCTTTCAACCTAGACAACTCTATGATTCTATGATTTTATCTGCACTATAGCTTGCCAGGATGTTTCTTACTCTCTGTAGTTTGTCACTGTATGGTGCCTCCTTGTAAAAGAATATAAAGATAACAGTTACCAAAGTCATTGTTCATAGTGCAAACTTTTTCTCCAACAAATTTGAGTCCACCCAGGTGTATCAGTAACCACTTCCCTCTTGACATCTGTTTCGTATGCTCCTGCACAACCTATTTACAGTGTCTTGGTTATTCCATTTACACATCACATTGTTCATCCATACTAAAGATCTGTTGTTTAAGAGTCTCTCTTGAATCCTGTCAGCCAATTATGAGATCTGCCTGTCGAAGGCTTTCCTTTCAGCCCAGCTACCTAAAACAACCCAAACCTATAAAAGAATTTCTTTCTGACTTCTCCACACAGGTCTGAGATTATTCTTTTATGTCATTTCAGCTCATGAATGTGTAAGTCCATAATACAATAAGCTGATTCTTCCAGAAGAAACAGACCAACCGTATCAATTCTTAAAGTATTTCCCTTGTAATTATTTGGTACTGAGCCACTAATTCTCTTAAAAATCATGAAATATTACCCATTTGTTAGGACCAAAGCAATTTTTGGCAGTATTAGTAATGCTCAGGAACAAAAGAACAGTTTTCTGTCAGGAGAAAATAATTTGTGCAGGGAACAACACTACACTGGGATGTGTCTCCTGTGGAATTTCTGAAGGGCTGAAAACAATCACAAAACTCATATGCTTTTTGGTGAAATGCATAATGGATTTTGACCTCATTAACAGCAGTACATAATACATTATGTATAAAAAACCCAGATCACACAATAAACATTTTACAGCAGGTTAAAAATGGAAAAGAGGAGAACAGGAATGAAAAGAATCTTATCTTTTCAAATTACATGCTTTCTGGAAATCATTCTGGTTGGAATTTATTTCACCAAATGTTTATGTCTACAATATAGGTATCAATATATGAAAAAATCATCCGGGTTCTCTTTGTTTCTCTTTTTATGGAGAGAAGTTAAACACATCTAAGATGCAGTTCATTGGATATCTAGAGTATACATTTAAAATAAGTCAGATAAATAATTCCCAGCAGGGCTAGGTTTATCTCTGTTGACCAAAAAGGAAGCCCAGGTTGACTGGCTTAGATACTGAAGGATAAATGTTTGGTATCTGACATTGTGAGATGAATCCCAACCTCAGAGACTCACTGTGATGAGGCTGACTTAAAAATGTGAAGATCTGAGAATTAATTTACTCTATTAAATGACATTTACTGCAAAATTTGCCTTGAAGATGTAGCAGACAGCAACACAAGGCATAAGCAAAGTTGAGATGCCACAGCTAGGGATTGGTTGCGGAAGGCTCACCTCACGTCATGAGATGTGCAGTTTCTGAAGGATGGTCCATTTCCCCACAGCCCTATCGAAATAACCTTTTGAGTGTTCTTAGAAACTCAGAGGATGCTGTGTGTTAGGGTCATAGATAGTTGAACTATTCCTGAACAAGACCTGCACGGGTTATTTCTTAAAGTTGATCTGTTGTTGTCACCAGATAACAGTTACTGCATCCTATCCCATAAGTTACAGTTTGGGAGGAATCTGGGTGGAAGAAAGGGTAAAGATTTTTCTAAGTATTTCGTGAAGGCCATTGTCTGTATAAATGTCCCAATCTGTTTTACTTGGCAGAGTGTGGTAAGGTGCCTTTAAGCTAAAGGACAACTTCTCTGTGAGTGTTATTGTTTGTTATACAATGATTAGCGGAAAGACAGAAAAAAAAATATATAGTAGCAATTAATATATAAACAGTATCCTGTAATCAGTACTAGGTCCTTGAGTAATACATGGAACTTAAAAATATAATCTGATAATTTTGAACAAACATTGTTCATGTGGTGAATATTAAGTATCATCTTGTAAATCTACAATGTTTTGCAGTAATGTTAAGCCAAGCTATTTCAGATTATATGTATTTATATATATTAATAAATTATTATACTATTTTCACTACTTTCAGCAGATGAAAAGATTTATACACAGTACTGGTATATATCAGTATGAGCAACTGAAACTAATAGCAGCAACAAATTGTCCCATAATGGCTGTAGCACAGTTACATTATGAACTGATGATGATCAAGTCTTATTATGTAATATAAATAAGCAACAAGTCTCTATCTGGAGATGGAGAAGTAAGAAGAATACTGAGTATATACATAGAGATAATGCATGAACTTCTGTTCAGTTGTGAACTATATTGTGTTCTCTGTCGTGTAGTTTGATAGGAAGCTACAGGAACAAAAAATGATGTATTTCTAAAGATGGGGGTTAGAACAGAGAGCTACAAGTTTGTTACAGACACAAGATGGCTCTGCGGGAGACTTGAAAAGAGCTTCTTTAATGACCTGGAGTAATTCAGCAGCTGGGAAAGGATGTAATTTAAATAATTTTTTTGAAATTTGTGTGTGCAGAGCACAGTGATCTGATTCCCAGAATTGAGAGGAGACCTTGGGTGAAACCTGTCTGAAGGCACTCTCATTTGGGAACATTATATTGTAGTTTTTGGAGTAAGACGCCAGTGGATATACCTGGCTCATAGGGAGTACTTGAACCTCCAATACGTATTTTCTTTTTGACATCCATGGTTGGATTGGGGTTTTATGTCAGTGAAAATGGATGGATGTTGCCTACTGTGGTTCTAGATAAGCAGCTTCAGCTGTTGGGATGTTATTCTCTGAAACTGTAAGCTTTAATGAATGGTTTGAATTGTTGGTGGTATCTGTGCTGTAAAGGTGAAAGTTAGCATGTTTTAAGGAAGTTCAATCTGGTAAGATTTCTTTAAATTCAATTGCTTCTTTAAGAACTGTAATACAGAGTGAAGGAAGTTGTTTAAACCAAGTACCCAGTTATGCTTTTATTGCTTATTAAACTTTAAATATTACTAGATGGTAAATTGAGAAATCATTATTTCCTTTACATTATTAAGAACCATTTAATTTCTTTATATACAGATTCTGTAGCTTAACATATTTTGGCATTCCAGTGGTACGCAGTTAAATTTTGCAACACAAAAAATGTATTTTCTACCTGAATTGAAGAAAGAATATGTAGAATTGTTTTTAAACCTGTACTTGCAACATCCCATTACAACTTTCAACTACTTTTACAGTAAAATAATATTGTTCTCTGAGCCAGGTGTTATGGTATGATCATATGAAATATTTTGTGATGGGAGAATTAGAATATTACGACAAATGGGAGGAATGTGTTGCTATTCTGTACAGGATAAAATAAATTTAAGCCTCCTGAAAATAGCCATTGGCACAGTTCATATATTAAAACATCACGTGGTGTCTACCAAAAAGTAAGATGTAATTTGAATAGAACATGATGAAAATGCTTTCCAGATAAAACTTCATTTGAGTTTCTGGGTTTTAGTAACTTGGTATTACAACTATGTCTTCATATTTTCCCCAGGTTTTTATATAAATATTTTTAATTTAACTCAAATAACTAAGCAGTCTTTTTTTTTTTTCCCCCTTACATAGCAGATGGTACGTGAACAATACACTACAACAACACCAGGCACTAGCCTAGAGAGGCCGAAGAATGAATATGTCTACAAAATTGGAATTTATGGCTGGAGAAAGCGTTGCCTCTACCTGTTTGTTCTCCTTCTGCTTATCGTCCTAGTTGTGAATTTTTCTTTGACAATTTGGATTCTTAAAGTGATGTGGTTTTCTCCAGTAAGTCTCCTCTTTTATTTTCCATTCTTTTCATATTCTCTTCCCTGCTTCACCACTTCACTTATTTCGTATGCACATCAGCTTCTCTGTATGTAATAGACAGTTCTTTATTCTTCCTTCTCAATTATAATTTGTACTTTGGTTTAAAGTATATAAGAAATATCTATCTTTGAACATACTTACTGATCTGTAATTCCTGTACTGGAAATAATACTGTGGCTGTTGATACCTTATATTGAAGTGAATTCCATCCATTTTAAGAGAATGTATTTTATTGTTATCTCGTAGTCTCTGTTTAGTTTATATTTTATAAATGTGTTTTCTGTAATTTTATCTCATACAGAATTCCTTAGTGTTAAAATATTGATGAGAGTTGCTGGCTTTTCTTAGCTTCTTTCTTATCAGCATCTAAAATTTAACAATTTATTTGCCCAATTAATGACAGCTTGGAGGTAATTATTACTACTTTGTGCTTAAGGCTAAGCAGCTGTATTACTGAGGAAGAAATTTAATAACTTTGCACTGTCATATATATTTTAATATTTATAATGTAATTTTTCATGTAGTAGATTAAAAGATAACTTTCAGAAGTCTGCAGAATGTGGCTTTAGTCAGAATGCAATGAAATACATCAGCTAAGCTAATTTCTTCCTAACATGCAGCTGTGATGCACAGATGGTATGAATAGACTTGTTGCAAGTAAAACAATAATAGTAAATTCCTACAGCTCTGCTCCTGCTACTAAAGAAAGTGTTATCTGAAAGTTCCTGTTATCTATTGGTGTTACGCTTCTGTCATTAAATGAAAGCCATTTTATATTCATAGAAGCATTTCTATACTCTAATTCCTCTTACTATAAAGTAGGTTAATTTTAAGTGCTACTAACTAGTACAGTTATTACTGCTTGAACTCCCACAAGCTTCTTCCTCCACATAAATTCTTTTCAGCCCTGTTACTGTCATACAGATTACAGTGCAGAACGTCTTAGATCACATATAATTTTTCTGTTATGCAGTTCACATGGAAGATGTGCACTTAGTGACTGCACATCATGAATCACAGAGAACATGAATAACTTAATCTTTTTTTTTTACCTGTGGCTCAGATTTTTTAAGGAGTTTTCAAAATTATTTTCTGTTGGTTTGGTTTTACTGTAGCAAACTGCATATTTCTTCTCTCAATATCAGTCAGCACTAAATAAATAGCACCAGAAACCCCACTTCTAGAAACTCCTATCTCCTACTGATTATCTCTGAGGAAGGCAGTGAATGTCTTGATCTGCTGAGGCCCAGCATCCTTCTGCCTGGGCAACAAGAGCACTGGAATCACAGCTCAAGTAGTGCAGGCTCACATTCTTTCACAGGGTCGACTAGGAATGCAGTGTTAGAAGGGTTTTCCTAGTTCTTGGCTAAAGAATCTGTATTCAAGACATACCTGGATAAACAGTGACTTAACTGTAATACCTCCATTCATTTGGGATAATTTTAGGGAAACATCTATGTTTCAACTAAATACCAACTATAAGAACATTTGTGCAAAGTACACATGTATGTCACAATCCTCAGCAAAAATATGTGTGAGGGTTTTGTGAGGGGTTTGTAACAACAGAGGACTTTTTTTTGCTGGGTATGGTTTTAATAAAGTGTATCTGTCAAGGCAAGTACCTCTGAAGATACCAGAAACATCCTCCAGAGAAGCCATGCTGGCCTCTAAGAAAGAGTATAGGGGTTAACTTCATGTTAAAAGTCTGAAGTGTGATTGAAGAATTGCAGTCCTTTTCTGGGTCTAAGGAAAGAATGAGGGTAATGGTTTGTTTGTAAAGAATGAGGGTAACAGTCATAGAAATTACCAACACTATCATCAAATCCTTTTCCTGATGGAATTAGGCATTTAGGTCTCCAAGTTTTTGGTCAGTGTTTGAAAAAGAGAAGTAACATATAGTCTCAGGAACAGATTTCTAGAGTTCTTTAGTTCAAAGCTAACAGGTATTTGCTTTTTTAGGAAGTCAGTTGATTGATATATATCTTACTTATCCAATTAAACATACCCCTTATTGGGAAGAGTTTAAAGGTAATTGTGAAATATTATCTTATGCAGTCAGTTACTTGGCAAATGTTAGTCTGGCAGCTGTGAGGATACTTTTTATATCAATTAATTATGTGTTCTAGATATATATTACGTAGAGATTATATTACTTCTTTTTAATAATAGAGATTGTATTTTTAGCTAATACTTCAAAAGTATTCAAATCCTAGTTGTAAAAAAATTCAAATTTTTTAACAAATTCAAATTTTTACATTCAACTATTATCCCTGATAACAATATTAGAATATTACTAGCAAATAAAAAAATAAAAACTGTTTCTCTTTAAGATAGTACAAGACAAAAAGTTGTATACTTTCTAAGGTTGAGAAATTTACTTAGAAAAAATACGATAAACATTTTAAAAGATATTTTTAGTACAGTTATGAAGAGTTTATCCTCCATGAAAACTTTAAATGTAAGATGGCTGTAGTATCTAATTTTATTAGGAAAACAGTTTTGCATTTGTTGATGCTTTAGTGATTGATTGGCATAGTTCTATAGCACAGCCCTTTTCATAAGCCCACTCAAAGTTTACAAAATTGTTAGAGCTCAAAGTTTATTTTACAGAATGGTTTTCTTTTTTCATTTTTCTGTAAAGCATCCTTAAATCTTCCATTAAATAATAACTTGCAGTATACAAAAATCACCTGCTATTTCTATTCATAGCTCCAGATTATAATAATAATGAAACTATGAACAGAGGTTCAGCAAGCTCTGGCATAGAATTAATCCATACACACATCTTCTCTCTCAATTCCAAAAAAGGAGTCTGATTCTAGCAAAGAAGATAAGCTGATAAAGAACATGAATAGGACATAGACATGCTGCAAGATGAATAGATTTTAATCTCCTTTTAGAAATTCTGAAGGATGATGGAAGACGGAGACTTTTCTAAACATTGTTTGAGAGTTCTTCAACAAAAACGAGCATAACTTGACAGAATTTAATTTCATTTCATAAAATCTAGACTAAAAGGGAATAACCCGAACAGAGAGTATATTCCTTTTCTCATACTGTCCCAATTACCTGACGTGGGCATCCCCAAGTTGTGCAAATTGATTTGCAGGTATCAGATGTGTTTCATTCTTCTTTTCTTTTTCTTTTCTGGAGCTTGGAGGGACAGCATCTCGGGTTTTAACTCTGTCAGGCTTATGTGTCAGGAAAGCCAAAGCTTGGCTTTAGTTAAGACTTACAAAGGCAATAAGATGTGTTTCTCAATAGTTGCCTGTTTTGTGTGGAAGAGAATGTCTGGTTTTGTGGATGATTCTTTTTGTTGGAATAGAGATATCTTGTACAGTGTGTGTATGTTGAACTTTTTGGGTAGTGTGAGGTTATGTTTTGATTAAACTGTGTATTTGTTATTTTCTTCAGAGCAGAGAGGCAGAAGCCTGTTCTTGGTATTACACCAGTTGCCAGTGCTATGCATTTCTACCTTTCAGAACCTAGAAAGTGTCTCATTCTTATCACACAGGATTTTTTCCAGCTGTCACGTGCATGCTAACATCATCACTTAATAGTGCCTTTCTGCTCCCCTTTATTTTTTCTAACTGGAAGGCAAACTATCATCACTTAGAGTTAAGTAGTTAAAGTCAATTCCACAAACAAACTGTGTTATTTCAGTGTCCTTTTCTAGCACTGGAAGAAAGCGGCTTCAAGTTGTGAGTGGTATGCAGTTGCCATCCTCCAAAATAGCTCTGTGCCACCCTGACCTCATAGCTTGAGGAAAGAAAATTGTAACCCAGATGGCATCATGCAGCAGCCAGAAAAAAAAACCAATTGCTTAAGTAGTGTCTTGGTTTCTTGAATTGTGCAGTAGAAAGCAGGTTGGGGGTTGTAAATGTTGCAATGTTATGCTAGCGGGGCAGATGTCCAATAAACACCGTTGGAGTTGTTGAGAGCACTGTGGGATTATGTACAGATAGATTGTTTGTTGAGTTCTTTTGTGCAGCTGGCTGCACTACTGGAATTAGGTTTTCTTCTATAGTTGTGCAAGGGGTCTATATGCACAGGTGTTCACATACACAACCTGTCCCTATCTCCCACCAACATCAGGGGAAAGAAGTAACAAGTTGGGGGGATAAGTATTGGCTTTTAGCTTTTCTAAGATTATCCTTATTTCTTTATTTTTCCTCAGCCTTTTATCCTGCAACTGCATACGAGTAGAAGCAAAGATTCTGCTGGGATCAGAAAGCCATGATGGTTATTTTTCCATTTGCAGTTGTAATAAAGGCTTCATGTTTAAATGACACTTCTTTTCACATAGTGCAGTGCAAAGAGACCCATAGTTTCTATAGAGGTGTTGCTTCAATGAGATATATGAAATGAGAGCTGTTGTTCCATTCAGAAAAGGCAGTCTGTTTGGTTCAAAGGTATAATACAAAGGAGATGTCAAATGAAAAGTTGAATTATAAGCCTTGCATAATAGGGGTTATTATTCTCAAGTTTTAGATGTAATTTAGTTACAAATGCTATAACGTGTATTGCTTTGACACATCCTTCTCTTAGGATATTCTTGGACTCTACAAAAGTCATTGGGTTTGGTGCTGTACAGGATTTGCTGTGATGAAAGCAAAGGTTTTACAAACTACTTTCTTTGGTACTATCCTACTAGATATAAATTAAAGTTTGCTGTTAAGGGTACAGCATGAGGAGTGTCATATAGTGGTGTTCACGTGTGGTCTTGGGTAGACTTTGAGATGTCATTCTTCAATCAAAGCTTTTTTCTATAATATTTCCTTCCTGCATTGTAGACACCTGCTAGAAGGGAAACTGTCTCTGTGCTCCCTGTGAGGTAAATGCACACTCCAATGTCAATGGATGGAGTAAAAAGTGATTTGCTGCATGAAACACTAAATGAGACAAAAGTGGTTTTTTGTTTCTTTGCACTATTTCATTTGTCTACATGCCACAAATGATTTGCAGGAGTATAAGCAACTGCCAGTCTGGAACACCAGCCTTTTTTTCAAAGCGTTTAGTAGACGCTTCCTGCTGTAGTTTGATTTGGACAAGGTAGTATCCAGCCTGAACCAAATGCAACTGAATACTTTCAAGTGGGAAAAATTTGATAAGCTTTAAGGGGGAAGAGATGCCAGCTGGGAAGCTCTGCATCTTCTGATTTATTTATTTTATTATATAAATTCCTCTGATTTATTATTTTTAGTGACTTGCACTTGCAGAGCGTGGTACAAACAGGTGAGAAGTTTCAGGTAAGTGCAGTGTCTTCAGAGAAATACAATTTATATGCGTTTACTGTTTCTCCAGTGCCTTTGCAACAAAACAGTTTCAGAATCCTGTTCTTCCTAGATGTTCACATTCAAACTGTCCTGCAACCTTGCTGGCCCTGCTGTGTGACATTTGCATACGTGCTCCTTACACACAGTCTCAAAATTAGTAGAATTTGCTACTTAGAGCAGACATTTGTGCTCTTGGGAGATGATTCTGTTCCAGGAAGGTAGTATATTAAACCTCAAAATGGTAATTTTTGTTAAACTAAAACTTTGAAGCCCATCTCTGAGAAATTCCGTGTACAGCAGAGACTGAGGAAAACACGTCATTATGTGAAAAATGTAAAATCTGCAGCCAGTTTTCAGTCTCATCAGACAGCTCAGATTGCTCCCACTGTATCTGAGGGTGTTATTTACACATAAGCATCGTATGTAATGTAGAAGTGGAGTGATATTAATAGGGGATGTTGGCTTGTAATGGCATTTAGCATGGGTGGGAGTGAGAGAGAGAATGGGTTTCCCGCAGCAAGATCTTGAGCTGCCACCACTAAAGACAGCCGGGTTCACAGGGCCTGCTACATAACAGCACAATAGTGATTATTCTGACAGGGAATCTGTATTGTCGGGCTGCTGTTGCTTTGGGTTGTCTAGGAAGATTATACCTTGTCAGGCCAGCTGATGAGTTTTCATAGCAAATAAATGGCACAGCATAGTATCTGTTTCCCATTTTCCAGTAAATCTTCCCAGTTCATTCCCTGACTGTGTTTGGCATCTCTGTTAGCTCACAGGAATGAACCCTGATGTTATCACTGAGCATAGTCCTGTTCTGTACAATTCTATTTTTGTGTGGGAGCTTCTTGTGTGGGAGCTTCTTGCCTGGGCGCTCACCAAGGCTGCAGCAATGCCCAAGGACAACGCCGTTGCTGTGATCTAGATGGTGGTAGGCTTGAGTGGCCTTTCTTACTGACATAGCTTAATTTCTTTCCTTAAGAATATAGGCTTTGAGGTTGGAAAAGACCTGTGGGTCACCAAGTACAAGACATCGCTATTGCAAGTAGCTGTGTCATTTAATTCCTTACAATAGTAATACTCCAGTATCTCTTAACTCGTGGGATTTCTTCTTCTACTGTGTTATTTAAAAGCTGGAACAGAACCCAAGTCTTATAATGAGGAGTCGTGGCTTCTAATTCTCATCCCATGGTGTATTTTTAGCCCATGTAGAGCAAATTTTTGGGGAGCCAGTGATATCCTTTGGGGGTTTCTTCTCTATTCTTCTCCCCCTTTTCATTCTAGGGAAATTTATGGGTAGGAAAAGGCACAGCTTTTTAATCTTCATTTTGTTAGCTAAATATTTAGGGTAACATGGGTGGAACATAAGACCTCCTGTTGTGCAACTGTTTCTGATTTTCACAACACCCACTCTTTCTCTTAGCAGGGATAGAAACTGCTATGCCTTGAAAACTTGTTCTGTAAGGGAAATTAAATCGGCTGCCTTCAGGTGCAGACTAATGTTAAAGAACACTTTAGAAAAATGTACACAGCCCTCCAACCACCATCTCCTCTCATTGTTGCTGTGTAGCAATACTACATAAATGTTGGGAAGGTTGCATTTAATTGTATTGCTTTTCTTTATTTATTTATTTCTGATTTTTAGTCCAAATTTCTCTTTGGTAATATTAACTTTTAAAGGGTCCAGAATGGAAAGTAATGGCACACATGGAGGCTGAATTCCATCTTACAGGTTGCTGTTGTCTGGCTGCAGAGCCTTTTCTGTAAAATTGTGGTAACAGGATACCATCACAAGATCTCATTGTATTTTGACAGCTATTTTTTATCAAAGCAAAAAGATTTCAAAAAAATATTTCTTTTTCTATCTTATTAATGAAAACTTAATGTTTGCACCACAATTTAGAATGAAAAACATGTTAGGGAGACCACAGAGCTATGACAGGAGCTGTGATTCTGTCTATGCGGGTGATTTTTTTTTTTCATCTGGCCTTGGTGTTTTCAAAGTGTTGGAAAGGAAGAAAGAATTGTGCAATGAAATAACCCCTGTAACTTTGTTAACTTTGGATTTACATTTGCGTATATCTCAAGCTGAGCAGATGCTTATCCTCTGCAGTGACTGTATCCTCAGCACAACAGTTACAGTAAGACTTTGTTTCTTGCTGCCCTGTTTAAAACAGAATAACTAGAAGTTTTTCATTAAAAAAAGAATGAATTCAGATTTACACAGAGATCATTGAAGTCTTAGAGCTGATCCTCCCACTTCTTAAACCAATATAAATAAAGACTTTGCATCACTGTAAGCACAAGGAAGAAGGAACACAATTTCCACTGCACTGTGGTCAGGTCTGAAACAAAAGTGTCACGGTTCATGATCTACTATTTCAAAATGAGCAGAAGTCTCAAAAGTTATAGCTGGTAACAACTGTCTTAACTCCCTCCTCCTCCTGCCCAAGGAAAAAAAGACAACAGAATGTAGAACTGCAAAAGCCAAAATGTGTCATAAGCATTTCATTTCTTATCTTGATGTATGTTAATTATGGCTTGCCTTACAATAGCTGAGCGTGTGTATGGGTTCTGTCCCCCAGTGCATTTAGGTCTTTGCATGTTGTTTTCAATCATTTATCTTTGATTTAAATTTTACTTTCATCAACTCTGTCTCCCAGAGTGAGCATGTCATGATTGTGGGAACTTTTGCACAGCTCAAATTCCAATATTAATATCACCAAGTGTATTTTTTTTAAGGTTATGGACCTGAATTCTATCCTTAATAAGAAATCTCTCACGCTTCAATATTTAAATAAGCTTACAGATTGTGAGAGTGCAGGTGCCTGACTGCTGTGGAAATTGGTGAGTTTTGGATAGCAAAACCTGAAGAACAGTTAATACGGACAAAGATAGACAACTCCCCACTGTTAATAAAGTTTTAATGCTGCCAGATGTTCTGGCTCATCATCACAACATCGATTGGAGATGCTTGAAGACCAGACTTGAATTCTCTTATAGAGGTGAGAGTATAACCAGTGCTGGAAATCTTACCTTCCTCCAAGTAGTAGGAGGAAGTAGACCTACAAGATGTCTTGTATTCCCCACTATTTCATGTTGTAAATGACTACAGAAAATAATACCTCATCACTGTAATAAATCTCACAGAACTTTGTCAAAATTTCTTGCTCACAGTAAGCTGGTCTTGCAATGAAATGTTAAGAGGAGGATGTACATATACAGTTAAAGCAAATCTAGCTTCTTCTTAAAAATGCTTAGTGGCTTTCAGAGAGAAGAGTAAGGACTAGGTTGTAGGTGAGTGACAGAGATGAGACGACTGAAATAGTAAACCCTTTCCTCTTTTGCTTTCTAATAACTACTTGGCTCTAACGCTGCCTCTTTCTTCTGTTCAAAGTGGACACCAGGAATTGTCCACACCAGGAAGTCAAACACAGCCATCTTAAATATAAGCAAAAAGTTTAAATCCAGGACCAGCTAGAATTGGAGGACAAATTCCAAGTGTTTGGGTGACAAACTTCCCTTGTCTGTCTTCAGCTATTGATCCTGGACATAACAAACATTATAGAACTTCTCCCTGCTCTGTGTTTTTCTCCGTTTGTACTGACTGCTTTCCATTCGCAGTCACTAACAAATGTTTTTAGTCAATCACCCACTCACAGTCCAAGCAGAAGATGTGATTCAGATACAGTAGGCTCTGTCTGCTGGGAAACTGATTATTCAACAAAGCTACCTTTTTTTCCTCCTCCTTTTTTTCAACAGACTTACCTTCCTTCCCAGAAAAGGGGAGGAGGAAAAAACCTACGAAATAGGAAATTGTGCAAAACCAGCTTTATTCTTTTCTGGCCAGTTTTAAGGAGAAGAGCAAATGCACATAGGATTGTTTCAGTTTGGGAATGTTGGAAAAAGACTTGTCCCAATCTGGCACTACCTTATAACTTTTAATCTGGACTGAAGGGGGAAAGGAAAGAGAAAGGTAAAGAAAAACTTGCTTTCCCCAAGGCTCCTGTTGAGCTTTTCAAACAAGTGAATTTAAAAGTTTATGAGCTGTTGTTTCATGGGGATAGTACTCATACACCTGCTCTAGACATATGATCAGACTTTTCATAAATGGGGAGGCATATAGAGAAAAATAGGCAGCCCTGAAAAGATGAACATATGATGCAGAGTAATGTATAAGATTTACAGATAAAGAGATGAGCGTAGATATGGAAACAGCAACCTGACAAAGGCTGTGAAGATACTTGGAAGGTGTATATTCATTTCCCATATAGGCAGCCCATTTATATCCTAATCTGTAGGCATTATTGTGGCCATGGCCAGTCTGACTAGAATAGATACTTCTCACAATCCACTGAGGTCCTCTGATGGTATGAGAAACAAACTCTTTCTTTATTTGCATTTCATTCCTTTCCACAATGAATATTCTCCAAAATGATAGCAGGGCAGAGGCTACAGGCCACCAATGCAACTAAATGAAGAAGAAAATATTTTCCTATGTATAACCTTTCCACACGCCTGTCTTTTTCTGATCAGGACTATTCTTCCCCATCCTTTTAAAAAACAAAAAAGGTAGGTGAAAACTGTTTTGGAAGAGAATACAGTACTTGGTTAAAACAGTATTGCAGCCTGGCTTCTCCACCTCAGCATCAGTCTCAAAATGCCAATTCCCCTGCACCTACTTTCCTTTGAACTTGACTTTGCCCATAAACTGTTCTGGCAATAGCTGGTGTGTGGTGTAGCTTTCCTGGAACTTCCTGGCTGTTTGTGTTTGCAGAGAGACAGCTGATCTTTCAGTGATGATGGCTGAAAAATGAAAGGATTGAGCCGGTTACATCTTTGTAGCGCTGTGTACTGTAAGCAGTGTCAGCCATGAGTCTCTAAAGGCATCGTAGGAGGCAATCAATTACCTGGAAAAATAGATGGATGTCCAAATACTGTTTGTTGTCATTAGAGAGTTACTTTCTGCTTATACTCTAACTTTTTAGGTGTTTAATTTTTCCTTTGACTGCTATGGCATTATGCAGGAGAAGCAGGCCAGATGGGGAAGGTTGGCTGCTCAGAAATCAATTCCCTATCATTCTAATGGCTTAGTATGCAAAAGTGAATTTGGAACAAATTTTAGGCAAAAACAAAATTCAATGTATCTTTGAAACAATAAAGGAAATAACCGCAATATCCTTACTTTTAGTCTCTGCAAATAAAACTCCACTGGAGATGTGAATTCATCCAGTCTCCTTTCTTGAAAACCATTCTGAGTGTAAACACCAATAACTTGTTGGAAAATAATTTGTACCATAAACAAAAGGTTATAAAAAAGAGGAAAGCACACCAACTAAAGAAAAGGAATATGCAGATACTGCTTAGGAGGAGGAACTTCCTGCTGTTGAGATTCAGCAACCTGGGGAAAGTAAAAGCTTAAATGCTGCAGTGGTTTCTCTTGTGTTTGTGCTATAGATTTGGGATTTTTGCCACTTCCCTTTATATTGCTAATGATTTGAATACTATGAGACAAAACAGGACAAAGTGTTATGAAATGCACTAAATAATTAAAACATTCTGGATTTCTGTCATTAACCTGAGGACTTTCAAGAACTTCGTAAGCAAAGTACTTGATAAACATCATATCTTCACTGAGGAAATGATAAGCTAAGTAGAAGTTAGACAATCTTGCACTGGGACAGAGGTAGATGAAATAAACACATGTAGTATTTTTCATACCTTGTTCTCAAGAACATACAAGTAAGATTTCAAGTAAAACTTGCTGCTTTTCTGTTTTTTCTTGTCGTTCGGCTGAGTTTGCTGTGTAAGATGTAAACATCTCAGGTTCTTTTTCTGTGAGTAACATCATTAAATACAGATGAGAGAGCACTGGCCTAAATCTGTTTAATAAAAGAATCAATAGGTGTTGCATAGGTTTTAGCCCATAAAACCTGATATTTTATCAGTCTATACCTTTCTGAATATTACACGTTAAAACAGGGTTACCTGGTTTTGTACAGAAGGAAAGGAAAAGGTACAGGCCTTTTGTTATTATGACAGAGCATAGAAATAGCTAAGCTTTTTTTTTCCTCAACAAAGTGAGTAACCTCAGAAGAAGTAGATGAGCAGTCTTCAGAGTTAAACTGGGTTTGTAATGATACAAAATAATGAACAAAAATGTCTGAAATAATTTCTGATATGTAAAGATGAAATAAAGGCCCTGTTGTTCATAAGAGCAATCTAGAACATGCCTTAATCTCTTGTAAGATTAGCAGGGTTCCTTAAATGAATGTAACAGTGGAAATATAAGTGTTTTCTAGCAGAAACTGTACAATTTCTGTGCTCTTTTCTCTGCTTTGTCTTTGGGTCACAAGCTTCTCATTGCATTGCATCAGATGAGACTAGGTCAGCCAATTCTTTGTCATACAGCCTACGCCAACCCAGCCCAGTTTGACGAGATTGCATTTCATTGATTTGTCTATTTGGCACACCATTTCAGGAGAAGAGAGTATTTTTGTTGTCTTTGTTGCAAGGATCTGCCACAGTGGACTGTTCCCCTTCACCTGTCTTCAAAATTGAGTGGTTCTGAATGAACAGTACAAGAGTCAGAACAGTCCGTTTAGCATATGATGCTGTACTCCCTTCTTATTACTGTATTTCTGTTCTATTATTTACCACAGTAGTGAAGGAACTATTTTTTTTTCTATTTTTCACTCTAGAGAAATATGTGTGTCAATTAGTTGGCATGTCTGAGAGTCCTCTCAGTTTTACTTTTGCAAAAAGAAGCCACAATTAAGATAGCTCCTCTTTTTGGGGATTTTATTTGGTAAACCATCCATAGAGAATTTTAAAATTACAAATGGTCAAAAGCATGAATGTAAACACCTGAAGCCTGTAACAGAGGGTTTTTTAATAAGCTGGAGCTGGTTTTTCAATAAGCTGGTTCAGCTCTGTATGGATGTAAAGCAGCAGCCTGAAGTCTTTTGCATTTGGTCAGATCACTGTAAGTTCTTTCCAGGAGCAGTGATATTACTCTTGTATTACGTCAAATTCTGGCTTGGGTACACAGTATCTGCTTCCCTTAATTCTACAGGACAACTTAAATTGATATTTGTTCTTTTTCTGAACTCAAGAATTGCTGAGCTCTGTCCAAGAAACAGCACTATTACAAGAGTATATGAAGTATTTTGGGTTCTCTCTCAATATTAAATATATACGTAGAATCAAAGTTGTTCCCTCAGATTAAATTACATATGGTATCAAAGTGTTTTCGTTAAGAAATAGTGCATGATTCCACCTGTAAAACTTTGCTGTTATCTGTCTCCTTTTTTGAGCGTTTGGTGTTTGTTTGGGGTTTTTTTGTTTGCTTTATTTTTGCTCCATACTCATACCAGAATCCCTTTCCTCCCTTTACATAAGGGAAGCATAACACTTAACTGAGGTCAACCCATGGTTCACGAGAGATCCAAAAGACACCCTCTTGACTTACTTCTGAAATTTAATTTATTTTCTATAAAATATTTTTGAGCAACAAGCAGCCACTAAATTAAACACTGCTCTTTGACTCCAATAAAGCATCTTTCTGCTTGTGTTGTCTTTAGTAGCAGTTTTTTGTCTTTTATGTGGCATCTGTCAAGTAAAACCATGAGGAGAAAAAAGCCATTGCAAATTGTACTCCAGGTCTTCCACTCAAGACTACCTGTATACGTATTCCTCTGCTTTTTATTATTGAGGGTGGTATATGAACTTGTCAGGTGCAAATGCTAGAGTTTTTGGATAAATAAATAAGAAGTCTGTTTAAGGTTCTGAATCAATAACAGCTTCTGTAAATTTGTAAGTCTAACAAACAATTTTAGGGAGTAAAAATAGTTTAAATGATTTGATCTCCAATTTACCTGTAATTCAGCCTCTCTACTTCTAACCCTTTCTTACAACTTTTACAGAATTTATTTCCTTTAAGCCCTGAAGACCCATTCAGTTGATGACTCTATTAACAATGGCAATGATTGATCTGGGGTCAGGATGTCAGCATTTGGCCCAGCTGACATATTCAGAACTTGTCTGGTGTACAAGAAAAGTAAAATCCAGCTCATTCTTTTGCAGTTATGATGGCTCTGAATTAACAATTTCAGTAGTAGTTTTATCAGTAAATTCAGTAGATATATTGTAAAAAAAATACTGTGATGTTTAGCAGGCTTCATTCCTTTTCAACTCTGAGAGCTGCTTCGAAAGGGTATAACACACCAAATGTACTTTGTTAAGCATGGATATTTCTACCCAATAAAAGAACAAAGCTTCTGGTATTTGGTCATACTTCTTGAGAGAGTAGCAGTATAACTCAGGAGAACGGTTTAGAAACATCTCCTTTTAAAGCTTCAGACACTTAAATGATTTACCCAGACCAAGCGTAGGACTTTCAGGTGTCTAGCAGCTGTTGGTTTTGTTCTTCTATTGACCTAGTTGATTTGAACAAGCTACTGTGGTAACTGCCTCTTGATAGGGCATAAGTGAAAAGGCAGTGGTATAGGAATACCACGGACTAAGCAGTCCTTAGGCATAGACAAATCCAAGTAGAAGAACTGTCTTGGTGTTGATATTTTAATTTCACTTGGCTTTGCTTATAAATACAAAACGAAAGAACAGGAGCAGATCTCTTCTAAACCTGTATAGATTTTATTTGGCAATGAAACTGCAGTACAGGGGAGATTATTATTCACAGAGTGGTAGAGGTTCAAAGGGATCTTTGGAGATCACCTACTCCAACCCCCCTTGCCAAAGCATGTTCAGCTTGAGCAAGTTGGAGAGGAATGCATCCGGGCAGGTTTTGAATATCTCCAGAGAAGGAGACTCCACACCCTCTCTGGGCAGCCTGTTCCAGAGTCCTGTCAAGGACAGTTCCTCAAAGTAGATAAGTTTTTCTTCGTGTCGAAATGGAATTTCCTGTGTACCAGCTTGTGCCTGTTGCCAGGCTCCACTGAGTCTGTCCTCATCCTCTTGACACCTGCCCTTTAGATATTTATAAGCATTGATGAGATGCCCTCTCAGTCCTCTCTTCTCCAAGCTAAACAGACCCAGGTCTCCCAGCCTTTCTTCCTTAGAGGGGTGGTTCATTCCCTTGATCATCTTTGTATCCCTCTGCTGGACTCTTTCCTTAGTTCCCTGTCTTTCTTGAACTAGAGACCCTAGAACTGCAACAGGACTCCAGATGCGGCCTCACCAGGGCAGAGTAGAGGGGGCGGATGACCTCCCTTGACCTGCTGGACACACTGTTTTTAATGTATCCCAGGAGACAATTGGCTTTCTTGGCCGTGAGGGTACATTGCTGTGTCATGGAATTGAAATATTTTAAAGTTGTGTTTAATAATAGGCCAAATGTCTTCTAGATCAGAGCTTACACCATGGCTGAAGGAACTATATAAATGAAAAGGAAATACCAGGAAATAAAAGAGTGAAAACCATAGAGAAGAAAGATGAATAGTATGTTGAAAGTTAAGTGTGAGCAATCTGGAATATATTTTATCAAAAATTGCTTTTTAAATGGTACTTTCTATTGCTACAGAAGACATTATTGAACAAAAAAACAAGCCCAATGCAATTCAATTTGAATTTATCACTCTATTATTTTAATATATTTACTCAGGGTTAACAACTCATTAAGCACCAAATTGCTCACTCTTAATGAGTCCCTGATGGTGAAAACGAGCTGCCTACAACTGTACAGTAAAATAACAACAATGGCATGGCAGAAGGCTGTAATAAAAATCAAGTAAATGCTATTGAATATTTGGTGTGTGGATGCCAGGCTGAGTTTGAGAAGTGGTTCCATTAACAATAGCTGAGTTGGTACATTGGCTGTAAGGCTGTAAAGCTGGGTTTGTGTTTGGGAAAGGTATTTAATTTGGTTTTGGCTGTTAAAAGAGGTTAAGGCGACAGATACTATATGCATACAAAGGATTAGACTGTTTTCCTAGTGAAGTCCTAGGAAATTAGCAGTAAAGCCAAGAAGTCTGTTCTCCAAAGTCCTTCCTCTTCTATACAATCTTTTATGATCTCTTTGGATAAACTGAGATTTTTCAGATGGTGACATTTCTCCTAGTCTTCCATTCCTAATACTGCAGTGACTACAGGACGCAGCACTAAAAAGGCTAAGTTATGCCAGGTGTCTATCTAAAACATAGTAATACTTAGTCCCTATCCCTGACGACTTACAATGCCCAGTATGACAAATTAATTTAACAAGTAGAAGAAGGAAGTAGTTAAAATAGTCATGTGGTTAAGTACTCGAAGATGTGTACAGCTCGTAAGTTCTGAATAGTTAAATATTGAATTAATAAAGGGTCACCATGATAAAAACACACCTACCAAAACAGTCTAATGGCTTACACTAATGCTTGCTATCCCATCAACTTGCTCCTACAGGTTTTTTTCTACATATATTCTTGCCTCTTTAGTTCTTTTTTTTTAAAACAACAGTATCTATACAGTATCTCTAAATTCCAGGAAGGCTGTTGAGCTTCTGTAAGATGTCCTTCTTTCTTATGATGGCAATTCCATGCTGCAGATAGGTTGAATTTGCTTAACTTTCTAATGCTTGCAGCCAAGATGACAAGGATGTCTCTCAGTAGGTGATATTCATCCCTGGGGTCAGGCGCTGGGTGGTATATTCTCCTAACCAGGCAGGCTATAACTCTTGTCTTCTGACTGGTATCACTTCTCATCTCATTGACATGAAGGTGCCCATTTGGCTTCAGTAATTGTGTTGATCACTTATAGGGGTATAACTGGTTGAGGCAGATTCCGAAAAGCAGGAAAAATCACATCAGTTTAGCTAGCAGTAAAGTGAGGCAGACAAAACTGTGGGTAACATCATCAAAGTCTGCTGAACGCAAAGTGTAAGGGAACTCTAGGCTTTCCACAGAGCATATTCTGTTTACTATCCATAGTACCTACAGCTGACTTGATGCCTTGTTTTATGGATACCTCATCCCTGGGCCCAACTCTGAATCATTAACAAGAAGTCCAGCTTCTTCAGGCTTTTTTCTTAGAAAGAGTCCATGATGTGGTCACCATCTCCTGTTCTTTTGTTAAAGCTGATTTCCTAAATCCTGTCTACGAAAACTTTGGCTGTGACTATATGTCTAGCAGGGACCTTATTGCCTAATACACAAAATGATAAACTCTGTTCAGAAAGCACTGGCACCAGCAGAAAGAAGAAAGCTCATC
>JAOXNG010000031.1:43505243-43520826 GCA_028566535.1 Scolopax minor
GGGTATGGAATAGCCCTTTGGCCAGTTTGTGTCAGCTGTCCCAGCTGTGTCCCCTCCCAGCTTCTTGGTTGCATTTTTGTTGGTGACCCAGTATGAGAAGCTGAAAAGTCTTGGACTGCTTAGCAACAACTAAAATATTAATGTGTTATCACCATTATTCTCATCCTAAATCCAAAACGTAGGGCTATACCAGCTGCTAGTAAGAAAATCATCTCAGCTGAAACCAGGGCAAAATGAATTACTTTTTTCCCTTGTTACTTTACTTTTTTTTTTTTTTTATCCCATGCAGAGATTGAGGCTATGAGTACTCAGGACAGTTAAGTATCCCAAATAATATTTCATAAGAAGCAGTAGTGTAAACACCTAGGCCAAATCCCTCCTCATGAATTTCTGCACTGCTCTAAACTTCCTGTTTGAGGTTTCATTTAGCTGTAAGATACTTAATTTCAGCTCCTAATGCTGCACTGTTGCTGTATGGCTGAGAACACACATAAAGAATGAAACATGCTTTGGACATACAAGGTACTGCAATTAGGAAAAAAAAAAAAAAAGAAAATACTGATATACAAATGACAAAGGTCAAATGCTCATCCTTGTCTCCAACCAATTATAGCCTCCTCAGATCAATATTTTGTACAAACTTTCCTAGACTGGCAGCCCTCTAGCTGAAGACAGAGTTGTAGTGTCTCCAGCAGCCTGCCTGTGTGTAACACAAATATGTAGTAATAAATGTGACCATTTATGAACTCATATGCCTGAGAGTTAGTTACTGCTTCACTTATTTAGCTAAGCTCTAGACTCTTACCTTGAAATTCCTTATCTACAAAGATGCTGAGCTGCTGGGTTCTCTCATTTGCAGTCTAGAATTGCAGTCCCAAGAGGGATTGTACTAATCCACACACGATGAAATTTGTTAATACATCAGTTTGTACCTGTTAGAGATCTGGATTGCCTGAAGGCTCCTGAGTTCTCTTGATTATGCCCCACTTTTTTTCTAAATGCTCATAGGAAGAAGGGAATATCAAACCAATACACTGCAAAGCAACATTCTGACACGTTTTTTTTCTGTCTGTCTTTAAAAGTGTAGATGCCTAATTCATGAGACTGTATAATTATATATTTGCTTATGAATAATACACCGTGTGGGTTTTTGTTCCCAGTTCTCCGCCTCCTTTTTCATTCTTGTTTGGATGCATACTGTAATTGAGCTGCCTCCCAGAGGGGCATCACAACACCCCACAACCAACTGTGAGAAATCCTCATGTCTTGCATACACCCTATTTTCCTCCCACACCCTGGCTCAGAGAGTTTAAAGAGCCCTCATTAATTAACACTGAACCTTGCAGGGTATGCATGAATCACAGCAGCTGTGGTTAGGGACTGAAATTTAATTAGAAGCACATATTAAGAAGGTGATTTTTTGAAGTTTCCAACTGCAAGAGGTAGGAAGTTAGCTCTAAGTATGTTTCCATTTACAAGTGGGGGAGGACGTAGCTAAGTGTGTGATGGTGCCAGTTTTCAAAGTCAGGAAAAGGCAAAGATAAAGCCAGCAAAAGTTATCTCGCCTTTTCAAAGTCACTTCAAGGAAGGTTTTGCTAAAATGATTCATGAAGTTTACTATTGCCATTTAGAATTTGATGCTGACTGCATCAAAATCTAATGAGAATGCAATACATGGAAAACTAGGATTTAAAAAAAATAAACTTAGGGCAATATTCCAGCAATAATACTCTACAATGTTGTTATCTTTCTGTCCTAGTGTTTTGAATAAGACAAAATAGGAAAGTGCTGTAATGCCTGTTTGTGGAGGGTGGAGGTGGCACACAATAGATTCAAAGACTTCTTTGCTAGGAGTAGCAAACAGTTTGCTCACAAAAAATTGCTTGCTTCTCTGAGATGGTTACCAAAAGTAGGGGCAAGTACAGTAATTAAAATAATGACTTGAAAGCCTGTGGCTCGTGCCACTTGAGGTCAGTAAGCAACATTATTTGTTAGCAAAGGATAGCACTAGTAGATATATTTTGATATATTGCTTCTTCCTTAAAAACAGTGCACCAAAAGACTTGCAGAATTTTAACACACCTTTTGGTATAGAATTAGAAGATACAGATAATGGGAAACAGCTTGGAAAGAATAACAATTCACTTATAATGTGAGATTCAGCTTACATATCCTTAGCTATCAGAGATTTTACATGTTTTAGCCCAGTGGTGTTTTCTGGGTTCTATTTATAGCTAGTGAAGAGGGATAGGCAGTGAGCCATCAAGATAAATGGGCTGACTCACTTCTGAAGTGCCACTATTCACTACTGAGCATGGAAGGATTCTAGGGAACTACCTTTGAATAGATGTCTGAATCTTAGTGGCTAAAGCTGGCAGAGAACCTCCATCTTTCTGTGTATGGAAGATACTGAAGAACCCACCCAGTTGTGGACCCAGAGCAAGGTACTGCTCATGTGCTCTGCTTTTGTGTTTGCCTCTTCCACATCACACTGAAATGTATGTTCCGCTGTAGACAGCGTGTGCCTGTCTGTGATTTTGGTAGCTTTCAAAAATTAAAGAGAGTTTGTATTGCTTTGTGTTCATATAGGCAATTCCTAAAGCAAATGCAAGTACATTGAGTATAGGTGAGTTTCAGGATGAAGCACTACTTTGAATTGCTAGGAAGAATATCGGGATAAATATCCTGGTCTGACATATGGGTGAGATTATGCTATAATTAGGTTCTACATTGCTTGGGTAAGCATTTCCTGTTTTAAAGTGATGTTTGATGTTGCTACGTGCTTTTAAGGATCTATAATGTTCCATCTCATTTCAGTAGTGGTGCAATTCATCTGCACAGATAGATCAATGAGTCATGCTTGCATACTGTGAGCATGGTATTTACAATTCATGGTGTGAGGTTCTGGTTCTCACTGTATCTCCCATACAGGATTTACTCCTACTTACACACAGCGAGAACTTTTTACAATTTCTGGAACCATTTAAGAAGATGGATGACTTAATATCAATATTAACAGTTTCTCTGAAAGTGGGTTGAATTTCCATTTGATAGCAACCTCCACAATTTAATAATTTGGGCATCAGTCAGTTGTCATCTCCATACTTTCAGTATGTTATCATTTCTCACAGCTACCCATCTCAAGAAGAGGTTTTATTTAATTTTAAGATTTACACTTGGTTAAAACTGTGGAGACTTTAATCTATGATAAAATCAAGTGTCATAAGAAAAGTGCAAAATGACCTCAGATCCTGTTGGAACCATCAGCTGTGCTTTGCCAAAGGTAAATCACTTGACTGGTGTCCTTTACAAAGGAACAGACACATTCTCATAAGTATGACCATAAAAATTTCCATTATAAACATTGTGTGTGGTATCTGATTTGGGCTATGATCTTGTTTTGTACAACAAACAATGATAAGTTTAAAGGGAGATAAAATAAAGACCATTTTTGATGCTGTAGGTAGACCGAGACACTACCATTCAAATCCATTAAAACTGGAAAATATAAACACTCCTTGTCTTGTTCTCCGAGCTGACACAAAATAGTGTTGGGTAGCACCATATTGTCGAAGATGATCCATTAAAGACAGATGGTAGAACTGTCATTACAACTGTGCTTAAGTCCTTTACATATCTGCATGTTTTTCACAGCAGAAGGTGTGCTAGCCCTGCTTCCTTGGCCCAGTTCAGATGGGGCTGTAATCACTTGGCACCTAAAATGTAGATCTGTACTTTCTCACCATGGCTATTCCCCAAGCTAATAGTTTTTTTTAAGTGGACTGACTTCGTGGTGGCAAATTAATTCCCAGGCTCAAAATTGCTTCAACATATTTTATTGCAAACCTCATTTGTGTTTTCATTTAGTTAATAGCCATTGTGCCATGCCCCTGATTCTAAAGTGCTTTAAAATGTTTTGTGGTGGTCTTCAGGCTTTGTCTGTATAGAACAGAAAGTTTTATTAATAGGAATAATAATAATAATAGTGACAGTACTGCAATGTGGACTTTGCTGGAACTTCAGTGTGTTATTCTATAAATCTCTTTTCTTCAAAGAACTTGTGGGAACAAAAATGCTGAAATTTTCGTGCCAGCTCCATTGACTGGTGATTTAATCCATTTCCTTTCTACTTCTTCCTTCCTTCTGATACTTTGTCTCAGTCTGTGTTTCCTTGCTTCTTCCCTCAGTGCGTTTGCTCTGCTAACAAAGTCCTCTTTGACGAGGAACCAAGCATTACCTGTCCTGCATCCCATTGTGTTGCTCATTGTGTCATCTAATAATTCCTTTATGCTATGACTACTGATTGTGGTGGGGACATTTTCTTCATATCTCTTGTTGTTTGCCACATAATAGTAAACTATTACTCTTTGTGGTACAGGTATTATTAGTGCGATTTTGTTTATTCCTTATTTTGAGGGAGCTCCAGAGAGGCAGTCAAAAGCTTCAAAGCAGCTGGGGTATATCTATGCCCCCCATTTTGAATCCCAAGCCTTCTTTCTTTTCTATGCTTTGTCTCCATTTATTGGGAGATATTATATCGTTACAGAGAATGAAACGGGAAAGTCCTTTTTTATTAGCTGCAGTGCTTTCCTCTGTTCAAACTGCATTGTCTGTAAAGCACATCCAGGAACAGAGGGAGTTTTTTTAATATGAGACTTAGATTCTTTTATGGATTAGGCACTAGGGGAGGTAGAAAGGGGGGGGAAAAAGAACCTGCTGGAGAAAGGAAAAAAAAAAAAAAAAGAAAAGAAAAAGGGGGTGTTGGGGTCTGTCCTCTTTTGTTGCCTGCGTTGTATCCCTTTCTCTGAAAACCATTAAGGGTGAGGTGCTCTATTTTCCTCCATCTGGGTGGGTGGGGAAATTGGATGCCTGTTTCTATCCCAATGCTAATAGCTTTTTACTTCTGCACCCAAGTGGCTACCCAGACCGGTGTGTGCATACAACAGGAGATGCCATTTGGCAAGCACTGCCATCCTCCTTTACTCTGTTTCTTTTTCTGTTTTGTAGCATTTCAAAAAGGCCAATTGTGCAGCACTGGCAAACACACTGGAAGTCTGGCTCTCTGTTTTAGGACATATCTGCATGGTTTGCCAGAAGGACAAACAAATCCCACCAGCCTCTTACCTACACAGACACAATCACCCAGAAAATAGTGAATGGCTCGGGGAAAAGGAGAAATATCCCCCCAAAAACGGATAAAAAATTGCTATTGAGTAATATGTGCATGCCTCCTGGTCCCTTAACTTTCATCAGACTCATATAATGGGACATGTCAGGTGTTATCCCACAAGATACACCAGAGAATTTGGGGCATATGCATCATTCTGTTTTTCAAGTGTCCTTCCAGCTATTGATTGCAATACTAAATGTACTTCCCTCAGACTTCCAGACTTCAGGTGATGTGGTGCAAGCCAGGATAAGTTACCAATATCTGCAAGCATTGGCTCAAGTCCTAGGTAGTGATTTTCTTATTTTTTCCTAAGAGTTTTGTTTTCTTTAAGAGTAGAGACTCGTATCTCCTCAGTGCCCTTTGCATTTCTGTCTTCTGTTCTTCAACACCAGTAGGTGCTTATAAGAGATGAATGCCTTTCCCCAAATTGACGATGTTTATCCCTTATTATCCCTTATACTGATATTTTTGCCATACTATTTAAGGAAACAGCTGCAATATATGTTGAACCAAACATTTCTTCTTCAGGTCTGGGTACTAGAAAGCACCAAGATCTGACCAATGTATCTCTGAGGCAGCAGTGTTAGAGAGATAGAAGGCTATATTCTTGTCATGACAACTTCTAGAAGGAGATAGAGGTAATAGTTGTGCTTCTATGATATCAAAACCTATTGCTTGCAAAGTGAGTGGGAAATAAAAGAGATGGTATGTCTCAGCTCAGGGAGCAGGCTAGGAGAAATGAACAGCAGGTAACCATGCTGCTGGCAGAGAAAGTGAGAACGGTCTTTGGATTACTCATGCGATGGTGGGAAGAAGAGTACAGAAACAGCTGGTAAGCTGTCAGGTTGATCTTAAGGAGTAAATGTGAAAAGTCTTCTTCTGGTACATTAATAATGGGAGTTATTTGGATGAAGCTATGGAGGCAGGGGAAGAGGAGAAAGGTGGTTGCACCTGCTATTAGCCCTTTTTCTCTTTTCAATATAGAGATACGTCAAATATCCTAATTCTTTCTTACCTATTCCACTGAACCCATCCACAGCCATTCTGTCTTTCAAGTCTATTTCTTCATATCCTAATTTCACCAGGTTGGTTTTTTTTATTTAAACTGTGCAAATGGTTAGATTGGTGCATCCTGTTGATGGGGACATAAATCAGTAAAGGACATCCAATCGCATGGTCATTCCCAACAGGCCTGGGTTGTGTATGTGTATCAGTAGATACAAAGGTTGGATTTTGGGAAGCTTATGTGGCCTTTTTATCCTCTCCCCTATTAAAAAGAACCTGAAGATTGCTACTGCTATGAAGAAAGGATGTTTATAATTTTATTGATTCTTCCCTTCATTTCTTTTCATTCATTCTTTCTGATCTCTGAATTTTATGTCTTCTCACAGTGTGCAGGACCAAGAGGGATGTGTGTGGCTCAGTACTTCATGTTAGTAATTCTCCTTCTTTTTGCACTCCTGCCTGTGACACCTTGCCCTTATTTTTGTCCCAGCAGGGGCAAATAGAAATGTAATGATCCTGCTCTGGTAAGGAATGAATTTTTAAATTAATGACATTTGCACAAGTACAAAAGCTTGTAACAAGGCCAAGGTGAGGAGAAAACAGGAGCTCCTTTCTCTCTTCTACCTTAGTTCTGAGCAGCCCCATGTCTACTTAAACTAGATCACATCCCAAAGTGAGTTTGCTGCCCTAACTGTCCATGTGGTTTGTTTTTCAGTCTAATTATGTCAGCAGGGAACTCTCAGGGTCGGGGGAGGAGTCTTTTTTTTTGTAGCTTCCATTCCTTAAATGCTTTTTTTGCTTCTTACATATTTAACCCATCGATATGCTGGCAAAATCTTTAGAAGTTTTTTGTTCCTCTTGCACACTTCATGCCGCTGACAGATCATATTCTCTGCTTCACAAGTTGTTACTGAACACTTAATGCAATGTGAATACTGTCTCCATTGTTTTCATCGCCCACAAAGCAGGCTGTTCTGTTGCCGAGCCTCGAATGGGATCCCCTGAGAAATAAACACAGTTCACCTGAGTTTTGAGTATCTTTTCAGGACTGATGTAAGGCTGTGCATGGCTTTAGTTCATTTTGATGTGAATCACCCATCCATCAGAGAAAGTCTAAGAGTTGAGCCTGAGTAATGACTCCTTTGTAATCAAATAGAAAATGAAATGAATTTGAATATGCATTTTGTCTATGTACATCTTGACAAATACTATCAAGGGCAAAACTCGACTGCATTGCAATATCATAGGCATGATTATTTTTCTTTAGACTAGTGATTCATCTAAGCAGGATCCATCTGGACATGTTGTGGGATCCAGGGTGGACAATGCTACCTACAGTGGCTTCCCCTTGTCCCTTTAAGGAAAATAACTTTTTTTTTTTGTACCAGATTACCTTATGTTATGCCCTAGTTCAGTGTCTGCCAAATTTTCATGGCAAAACTTGCTTATATCGGAAATAGGGAACAACAAAGAAGAGTTTTCTTTAAAAAAAATATCTATCCACAATAAATCCCAGAGTATTTCAAGTTTTCAGCCTGAGTGGTTTTGCTGTGTCCCTCATTTAAGATCTTAGGCCTGTGTTGTAGCTCATGTTTAGGCCTTGACAGGTTGAGATACACACAGGAGCATTTTTTCTTGATGTTTTCAGTTAATTTGGAACTCAGCAGCATATATGCAGTTATTAGTTATTTTCCACATGCATTTCTTTGCATCTGTCAACAGTAAATTTAATTTGCCATTGTGTAGACCATTTTCATAGAGCTCCTACTAAGAAATAACTTAAATAATTTTCTGCCAGCTGCAGATTTGTTTCTTTGTTATTTACCTTCTTTTCCACAGCACTGACAATTATGTGAGACAGGGCTCTTTAAGCAGAACTTTTCCATTGTTTTATTTGTCATATTGAAAAAAAATTTTTGCTACTTACTATTTACTGTCTTTTTTTTATCATTTTCTAATTCTTAGCAGCACTTTTTCTCCTATTATGATTTTTATAATGTCTTCTGGTAGAATGTTTTATAAAAAGGTCCTTTGAAATTCTGGCTGAAACCTGCTTTCTTTTATCTGGTGTTTTATTATGTCTTTGTAGATACAAAGAATCCTAGTATATTTGATTACTTATAGAAAGACTATTGGGTTTATATTAACATATTTTAATAATCTATGACAATTATTTCTGTTACATTGCCTGACAGTCAAGTAAGATTTGCAGGCACCTAATTCTCAGGAGATTTGTGTATATACTCAAAAAAAAAAAAATAAAAAATAGGAAGAGGAAACAAACAAAAAAAAAACAGAAAAAAAAAGAAGGTAGTGTTACTTTCTAGTACTGTAGTGACTGTACTCTGTAGGATATTGTATGAAAGGTTGTGTAATTTTGCTAGCAAATCAACTTTGCTTTTAACAATTAAGTACGTAAGTAACTGTTTTTAGTAACACCACAAGTTGTATTTTATTCTGACGTCCTGTCAGTTAGAAGGGGCTCAAACCAGGACATCTGAGAAAATATATTTTAATCATTAATGTATCTTTCAGTAGATCCCACAGCTCTTTGCAATTATTTACACAGTAAGATGTACGACACTCCCATGAGATGGTAGTATATGATTACTCTTATTGTATGAATAGGGAAAAGCCAGGCCCAATAATGTGCCTTTTTCCACCCTTTGTTCTCCTGTGCAGTACTTCTGTATGAACAGGAGACTGAAGATGGTTAAATTTTCTTTCCAAGTTTCCATTTTCAGGAACAAATCTACCAAGGGAAATCCTAGTGATTAGGTTATGACTGTAGAGGTTTAAAATCAGTTGGAGAGTTATCTGAACCCAGGTTGATTGCATTCAGAGAGCAGGGGGTGTGCGGGCCCCTCATCAGCAGCGACAGTGGGAGACTCGAGTAGCTTCTTCAAAGATGAATTAGGGCTCTTCTGCCAGTGTTGTGAAGCCCTTAAGGCTAAACTAGACCTTCCTTCCCACTTCCTCCTTGTGATGTGCAAATCTTTGCACTTCTTAAAGAGACAAGTTCTCTTTGGTTGAAGGAGGCATGGTAGTGGAATAAATGGAAACTGTGTTAAGGGAGAATGCAATACCAAATGCTGAGGGAAATTTGAGTGAGGACTTGAAGTTGTAGACCACAATGTGGAGTGCTTTATGTTCAGAATCGCACTCTGCACTTGGCTAATATTGAACTGTGAGCAGTGTTCCCACTACTGATTAGGAAAGGGGTCTGGGTATACCTATTTCATCAACAAAGGGAAAAGTTAAATCAATGAAAGGTTCTGAGTTCCTTCCTCAACTTTCATGTAAATTGGAGGTGAAACATCAATAGTGTCAAACATTGTTTCTTTGTGGACACTGAGGCTAAAAGTTCATTTGGCTAGAAAACTAACTGAACCATAGCATCCACCTGGATCTGGAAACATAGGATGGATGTAAAGCAGAATCAGCCTTTTAGCAAGAATTCATGGTCAGACACCACACAAAACCACTGTAAAAAAATCAAAATGCAAATTCAAGAATAAATTGTATGTCTCAGATGCTTTTGCTTAACTTTAGAGATGAGAAGAAGCAAAAGTTCCATCATGGTAAAGAGCTTTGAATAGACAGATCAGATTGGACAAGAGTTGTGTTTTTTCTGTGTTTATTTTTCCATCCTTTCCACCCAAAAAGACCTTGTTTGTCAGCCCTACTATGTTTATCACAGGCAGCAACAGTAAATGGGTAAAGACAGGCAGGATAATGATTGATCTCTGAAATGGTTCATTTTGTTAACTAAATTACAGGTTGTTCTGTGGACAGAGACAGCTGGCAGGCAGTGTTGCCCAAGCACCAACCCTCACAGAAAGTGAAATGTGTACTTTGCTTTCATTAGTGCACACAGTATCATTATCACCATTGCCATCGCGACAAATGTGATGATTATATGTGTCCCCTGAGAACAGCTGCAGGCAGGATGGGTGGACTGAGTGGTGAAACAAGCTACCCTGCTATCAGAAACTGTTCGGCCTGCAAACAAATCTGCAAACATTTCAGTAAGAGGTCAGACAGCTCTTGGATGAAGTTTGCAGTTGTCTAGACTTCTCTGGAATCTCTGAGCAGCCTGCAATTATTTCACAAAAATATCATCATTGTCATTTTAAAGAGAAAGAAATTAGGTCAAAAATGGTCTCATGCTTCTTGCAAGTTACCCAGCAAGTCCCTTTCAGCATAAGGGGTAGGACTGAGATCTTCTGACCTGCAGCTCTCCAGTTCATTTATTAAACCATGATTCCCTTTACAAAAACAAATTACTTATTCTTTGCAGTCACTAGAGTAAATGCTCCTCCAGCTGTCCCCCTTTGCCTAGCGACTAGAAGGCAGCCATGTGCTTGACTTACCTTCTCAGTCTTATATGTTATTTTGTTTATCTCTCATTTTTTTTCCCATTTTAAACTTTCTTAGATTGAAGTGTTTTAAGTTTTTTGAGACTTTTCTACCTATTATAAAAGTCTCTGTAAAGCTCTACTCATTTTAGTTCCTAATTAGAATCTAAGTCATTCCTTGAAACTGTAGGATTGTGTTACCTGATAGCAGCACTGTATCATGTCACAATCTGGTTAAATTTTGGTAAGTGATGTTGATCATTGTCTGCACTGCCTAATTTATTGTTGGCATAGGCAACTTTTCCTTTCATCCTGCTGGGAGAGTATTCAGTGTTAACAGTCCTGGACCCATGAGTGCTGTGGTGATGGTTCAGGCTAACTGAAAGGACCTTTCTGTCGTTCTGCCTTGCTGATCCATTTCAATATCTTATTTTCCATTTAACAGTAAAATTAATGAAGTGAGAAACAATACTCATCCTTAGAACTTAGCTATTACCTTAATTAAAAAGAAAATATTTAACATGACATTGTTAAGGTCAGCATGCCCAAATGTAACCAACTGTAACTTTGAAATACCATTTAAAACATATTTAATTTGATACTCAGGAAAGTTGCTGATCTAACAGTCCAGGAAACTTGGCTCTGATTGCAAGCACCGTACCTTTAGTAGCATGAGTCATTGCATCTGTTCTCTTTTTCAGCTATCTCCGACACCCAGTAAAGGCACTGATCTGTGCTAGCAGTAGTATTTAGGTACATGGTGTTGATGCTTTTGTGGGTCTGCCGCCTCCTTTATTTCCCCCATTTTTCCTTTTCATAGCTTTATGAGAGGCTCTTCAGGAAGGAGGAATTCCAGATCATTGTTCCAACCCTAGTCAAAGACAAAAAGCGCTATGCTGTGCTCTAACTTACTCAGAGTAAAGCCCTAAAAGAGAAAATGACACACACAAATGGAATCACAGAATGTTTTTCTCAAAATTGATTGTTAGAGCAAGAAAAGTACATATAAACCCATAGTCAAAAGAGGGAAATGCTCTGAGAAGTTAGTGGTCAGGACCTGATATTGTGGCTTACATCATTTCTGGAAAGTGACTGACCTGGATATACTAGAGCTGTGTTTTAGTTGGACATAAAATAGTTCATCTTTTTGACAACCAAGAGTGGAAATCTTTGATTTGTGTTCATTTAGAAAATGTGGCAGGGTTAAGTGCAGGTTCCATTTGTGTGTCAATACCATGATAGAAATGTGGCTTTTGCAAATAAACCACAGGTAAATCTCAGAAAATAATGCAGTATACCAAATCCTCTACTGCTAACAGGGTTAAGAAGACTCAGAGGATCAATTTAAAGCAACAGTTTTTAAGCCAAATGTGTTTCTAGCTAAACATCACTGATGTTTAGCAAGAACAACAAAAAAAAAAGCGCCTCATGGTAATAATGATTTAAGTGCATTTCAAAAGCCCCAAAACACTCTAAGAACTTTTCTTGAAGAAATTATTTTAAAATATTTTTATCCTATTCCATTGATGTAGTTATGGCAGACAAAAATGTTGCATTCTAGCAGAAAACAGCTGTATAAAACTGATTTTAAAACCTATGAAAAGTTAATATCCCATTTAGAGTATGGGCAGGCTCTTTTTTTCAGGCACCCTTTATTTGAGCTACCAACGAGTTTAACAAACTCCAGAATAAAACTTACCCAACGAACTTTCCCTTGCCACCGCGTAGCACATGCTTCAATGTCAGGAAGAGTCCTTATTAGAAGAACAGCAATGTTATCTCTTGTGATACTAATTCTTCTTATTGGTCTCTTGAGATAACGCTGCCCAAAGTTTGGCAGGGAGATTAAGATAGGCCAACTTTTTTAGCAATAGCCATGACTGCACTGAATAAATACTGTATGCTAAAAAAGATGATAATGATGTGAGGTTTTTAAATGCAATAGTGGAACCAACTAGTTACCAGTTCAAAGTGGTTATGGCTCTGCAGTGTAATACCGGTTTGAGAAACCCATATATTTCATTGTGAAGAAAAGGTATAAATAAACAAACATAATAAGATCATGTTTTAACTGGACGTAATTTTAGAGTTTGAACACAGTCCCCTGAAACCAACTGTTGTTGCTGTTTTAGAAAATTGTGTCTTCAGATAAAATAAGTATCTGAAGTTTAGGGTTATAAATTGTAAGAAAATTTCTGCTTTATCTCATTTTGTCATCTTTTCTGCTTCCTTTTTCTTCAAAATAAAGGGGAGGATGAACAGTAGTAGAATCATAAGTAATATGTCTATAGATTCAAATGTTCTAACAAAATATGGGTAATTAAATAAAACCACTGTAAATTTTAAATTAATTTTTCAACAGAAATTCTGAAAAGTTTAAAAGCTGGTATGTTTTCTTTGAAAACTTGATTTCTTTTCAAAACAAAACTGAAATGTTGGACCAGATGCTGTCCTTCCTAAAATATTCCGGCCATTCTCCTTTGATGCACTGGGACAGTTCTCTCACTACTGCGTAAGGCACAATGATGAGAAGCTGCTCAAACTCTTCTGAAACTTTCACAGCCCTGATGTAGGATTTTACTATGCATTTGGATTGTCACTTGTACCCATCTATTTAGGGAGACTGTAGTTTAACTTGTGTTTCTGTGTGAAAAAAGACCATCATGTATCATGATACACAACCACAATCTGCTTGGTTTATCCACCCTTAAAGCTATAGTACAGGTTATCCCTGCATCTGTGCTGGTGTTACTTAAATTGCCTGAAGCTTGTTTCACTTATGTCACCTACTGCTTTCTCCTTTGGTACGAGAGCATGGCTGGTGTTTGATGGATCAGCATAAAAAAACTGTATTTTCTGAAGGAGAGTCTTTAGTTACTAATATTACAATGAGGTACAAAGCAATATGAGGACAGACTCCACAGAAATGAACAGAAATGTTGTAAAAATCAGACACATCCTATTTTGTTGCATTTTCTCCTTTTCTGGTCTGATAATTGCTGTAATATGGAAGAACTAGAACACAAGATAGCTATAAAGCTCAAGAAATCCATGTGAACATTCTTTTTCTTTTTCTGAAATGCTTCCACATCCATACATGCACTGTCTGCTTTGTTTTCTTGGAATAGTTTTCATTATATTGTAGCCTGAGGAAGCTGCATCACTACCATTGTACACCGATTGGCAGAATAATCTTTTCGATCCTGAAAATGTGTATTGTCCTCAAGTGCAGTTCTTTGTGAAAATCAGTGCTCTAAGAAGTAAATGGCTCTGTTTTCACTATTATATATTTGTATTAATTTTTAAATTGGCAGCATTAAAGTTATTGAGCTGGCTGGTAGTTGCCCTTTAAAACGTTCTTGAAGGCCATAGTCTGCATAGCACACGTATAGAAGAGACATTGAAAAGATGGGGCTACTGACTCTATGCTTTCATGCGTGGACATAGTCAGGACCATCAGTAAGGTTGAGAAAGCAGGTAATTTTAATGATCTAATCAATATTTGCTTATCAAAAGGGCCAACTAAAACCGTCTTCTCCTCTTTTAATGTAAACATTCAGAAAATATATCACAAAGCATCTGGTGAAATCATTGTGATATTTTACCAGACTCCAGAGAAGCCCCTTCCTGTTAGAGTGCAGTTTGGGTCTTCTCAAATGAAGATGATTAAAGATGTTGAGAGGAATGGAACAGGAAATCTGCTGGGAGAAGAAGCAAGCTTAAACTCTGATAGGACAAGATGGAGAGCCATGTGAGAAGAAAGGTGATCCAGTATTAGTGTTAAAACTGTTCAGGAAAAAAAGAAACAGCAATAAACTTCAACCTTACATGAACTTAGGTCACAGCTAGTGCAAGAGATTAAGATCTTGGCCTCAGTGGCAGTGTGACTCTGTGATGCACAGGGTTATTCTCGAAGACCTGGGATGCCATGCTCCTGTCTGCCTTACCATTGATGCTGTAGTTGGGAGTCTCACTCTAGGGACAACTGCTGGCCCTCATCACGTTATGCTTCTGTGTTAAAGTGCTCAAATGACCATTTCTCTAAAGCACTTATTCAGGATATGGTAAAGTTTTAAAGGAACAAGCACTATTTTATGTGTTTTATGAGACTTTCACCCAGGCCAGCCTCACTGACAGACTGCTGCCTGGCTGCACCTACCCTAATGGCTATGGGGTTTAGCCCCTTTCCAGCTAAGGCTTCCTGACTCATTTGCAGGCAGAGATAAATGTGAAAGGTAGGAATGGAGGTGGGAACCTAGAGATCTGGGTAAGGTATAGAGGTGCAGAAACTAGGAAAGCTGTCAAGAGTTCAATCTATCAAACTGGCTTGCTAGCCACCATGCTGCTTTGGTTTTAATTCCTTTTATCAGCAGCCTGCTGTATCTGTGTTCCCAGCCCAAACCCCCCTGCTGTATGCTGCCAATACTGTCCTCCATCTGCATGAAGAACAGCCACATACAACAGCTGTAATAGCTGGCCACAGACATCCATCATCCTCATCTCTCCTTCAGTATATATTTCACACAATCAACCTGTTACAATTTAATTGACTTTCCCAATGAGGTACTCAGGTGGGTAGACTGTGTAGGAAGCGGAAAGGCTTGGGATTTGGGACTAACATCATATCATTGCAAAAAGATGAGATAAGGCACGTTTTGCTCTTATTTCCCTAAACTAAATGGCATTTCTTTAAAATTTCATTTCAAGGCTGTGGTATTTTGTACTGAACATACAGTATCAAGCTAAATCCTTTTTCAGATCTGGATCTTCTGTAGGGCTTTCTCCTGAGTACAAATGTCAGGGTTTGACCTATTACCTTCAACAGCACGCTGACAAAATAATGAATGAGGAGAGGAACTCTGTTCTTGTACTTAAGTAATATTTACTGAGTGTTGCCAAGTCACAAAGTATACTGGACAAAGGCAAGAAAATTTCTCCATCCAGTACATAAGCACAAACAGCATAGTCTAAATCAGAATACTCCTGTGTCTTTGAATTCCATTGGCTATTTCAGTTTACTCACAAACACTCTGCCCCTAATCAAGGATTA
>JAOXNG010000031.1:43528871-43544817 GCA_028566535.1 Scolopax minor
AGAGCAGGCAACAAGAACATCTGTGAACTTTAATAATAAGACAGCAGCATTTCTTTCACTACGTAACCAAGAAAACAGCACCCCTCTTCACAGATGAAGAACATGTTTCATGGGAAGGTAAAAGAAAAAGTTGCCCCAAGTGAAATTGTTAAGGGCAAGCAATAGATGGCAGATGTCCTGATCCAGGCTATCAATTAGCCCCTGTATCGTTTGATGATGATCAGAATGTTTTGGGAGCAGTGCCTGTAATTGCTGCCAGGAGCCTGTGAAAGGACATGGTTTAGAACAGAGAGGGCAAGGTGAGGCCTTGCACATACTGTTTAATACTTTGCTTTATTCTGTTCATATAATTTATCTACAACCATTCCATTACGTGATCGCAATTATTTGCCTGAAGTCTTAGAGTCATCATGGCAAAAATTTATCTCCAGAGGGACTGTAACTGAGGTTCATAAGGTAATGTGGCTTTTGAGGGCAGCAATTTTTATGGGGCAAATTAGCAAAAGATAAATTCTTAAGGAACTTTAAAAATACTTTTTGGCACAAAAGCCTTAAATAAAGAAGGGGAGAAGTAAAATACAGATTGAATGCTCAGTTCACTTCATTATTTATAAATAAAATGGTTCTCAGTTTTCCAAGGTCAGCACTTGATGTCATATGGAGATTTCAGAACAGTAAATTAATAGTCACCTTTTCATGGAAAGCTTTTGGGGCAGCCCAGTGAATACTGATGCAGGAATGAAAACCTGCACGCTGTCTATTAAAATTCCCTTTAGCCCTTCTGGAGCATGTATCTTGTGTACCCTGTGTGGCTATGTATTTGGCTTTACCCATACTGTATGGTTAGGTTTATTTTTTCTCTAACTACAAAATAAACATTACAGATGGTGGCTCAGAAGTGAAGCTTTCTTTGTCACATAGTTATGGTCTAGTTAATACCTATGTTTGGTAACGTGGAAAGAAAATCTACTAGCTGAATGTATGGGGAAAGAATGAAAGAGCACATCCATCATGAAGCGTTAAACAGTAAAACTTGTCTTTTGGGTTTAGAAGGAAGGTAGATCTTTGTAAAATCTGCTTTTAATGAGATGATGCAGTGTAGGAAACTCTGGAATTGAAGAGATCTTGAAAATAAATCCTGGATTTACCCCTTGTGTCCATGGTCACTGTTATTTGCTGTAGGATTTTCTTTCTGTTTTGCTTTATTTATTTATTTTTTCTTCTGCCAGGAATGTGTGAATTAATCATTGCTTTTTTTGTAGTATTTGGTGCTCCAGAGATATAAAATACCATGAATAAACTATATCTTTAATTCTATGTGTGGAGTTTGGCCTCAATAGCCCTCCTTTCAGGGTATTGTATTGTGTTTTATCCTGGTAATTGGAACAGAACTATTTTCAGGGCAAGCTCCTACTCAGTCCAAATAGGGGAATCAAAATCTGACACAAAGTTGTGCTTCTACAAAATTACTCTTAAAGGGTCACGGGGAGCTCTGCCCAAGGAAGGACTGAAGAGAGCTGGAATAGTCCTTCAGTTGGGCCCATTAATTTTTTTTTAGACAAACTTTTGCACTTCTCAGTTGCAGTGGCTTGGAGAAAAGCCGTTTCCTTGGCTGCAGGAGAGGGGACCGATCTGCTTGGGATCGGGAGGGTGCCTGTTTGCTCATTTCCCACCTTTCTCAGCAGACTAAAGGCTGCTGGTGGTTTGCAGTCTTCCACATCCAGAATCTTATCTCTTTCCCAGTTTGCCCTCTTATCCATGGGTTATCACTAGATCTTTAAATAGGGTTTTTCCTTCAAGTCTGAGGAATGGCAAAAGATTTTGTCTTGTTTTCTTGGAAGGAGAGTGCGGCAACAAAGGGCATGGACTCCGCGGGGGGAGTGTGAAGCAATGACTTTATTGTTTCACTTTTTCAGCATATATAATTTCTATCTTTTGGCCACATGCTGTGCTCTCTACACTGATAGGTTGTGAGTGAAGGTCCACGTGAGCAATACAATTGGCTACATTTAAATGTTTACGCGCCTAGGCAAAACAGTCATTACTATCTGCTTCCTTACACTGCTATCAGCTTTGCTCCCTTGTTATCTGCTTGGCTACATTACATATTACCATATAAGGACATTGTTTTGCTGTTCTCAAGGCTTCCTTCCCATCAATAGAAGATCACCTGCCAAGCTCTCGCTCAGCAGCGCGTCTACAACTTCCTCATTCTCCACAGGAGAGATCAGAAACGTTTCCTCCTTCTGCAGGGGAGATTAGCTAAATTTCCCACCGTCCCTTTCCCCACATGCAAGATTTTATCTCTGCCTAGTTTAGTATGTAGGGCTTGAAGGTACGCAGCTTTTTCTGCTGAATACCTCTTAATGCCTTCCCCCTCTCTGGTAGTGGAGTCTCTACAGTTACTTGAAAGGACACTGTAGAGAGGTTGGTGCCGGTCTCTTCTCACAGGTAATCAGTGATAGAACGAGAGGGAATGGCTTGAAGCTCCAACAGGGTAGGTTTAAACCTACCTAAATTAGGAAAGAATTTTTCACAGAAAGAGTAGTTGAGCATTGGAATAGGCTGCCCAGGGAGGTGGTTGAGTCACCATCCCAAACTACAGCTCTTCATCTTAATGGGTTACTCTGTGCCTTCACTGAGGTGGACTCTTCTCAGAGCAGACACAGTTTGTAAAAGAAGATTGATTTATTGATGGCCATTGAAAAGCTGTGTGAGAGGTTTCCTGGAAGGCTGAATATAAGACAGCACCTTGGAAAGTCACCTGGAGTCAGTAACAAGGTTAATTGGTCATAGACATTCTTTGAGTATTTGAGCAAAAATTAATAACTTGTTCTTTGCTAATTACTGTGCAGATAATTACATGGTTTCCTGCAAAAGATTCACTAAAGCAGTGTTGGGAGATCCCTTTATATGTCAAAAAAAGTGGCAAAGCTGTGCTAGATATGGTTTTACCTGAAATAAATCTCTGTTCAGTGAAAGCTCCCTTATTTTTGAAGTAGCACGAGAGAAGAAATGTTAACTTTTTTCAAATGGTATCTGAGTTCATGCATCTGCTGGGACCAGTAATCCACTTACCCCATATTTTATTGATATCTTGAAGAGAAGCCTATACAAAGCTTAGTGTAAATGTGAGCGTACGCTATCCTGCATGCATTTAGCAAAGTCTAAAATTGCCATTACAAAATGATAGAAAGAATATCAGGGTGTGTACTGTTGTAGTGCTATATTTCAAGTAGTCAAAGAACGGTCTGGTTTTTGTAATCACCTCTTCAGCTACACGACTGTTTGTTTTCCTTTCCTAATAACAGCATTGTAGCCTGAAGAAAGGGAAGATGGTGTTGGGAAATAAATAAGTCCAGAAAACAAAGGGTATTTAAGACAGGAACTTGGGAAAAGGGCCTTGTGATAAGTATTTGGTATGAGGAAAGCTAAATGTAAGATAAAACAGGAATCAAGAAAGGTGTCTGTGAGAAATTGGAAGACATGAAGGTTTTAAGGAAAAGGTCTGTTGATACCACGAGGTACGAATAACTCCAGGAGAGGAACAGGAGGTGGCCCTCAAGTATGAGAAGAGAGGTTTCCTTCTTATTGCCGAGATTTTCTGACATGAATGTATTGAAGTCAGTCAGGGTAACAGCCCTGAAGTATGGGGTCCTCTGTCCACTAGCAGATATATAGGCTAATAGGAATAATAAAATTGTCTCTTATCCCCTTCAGTATACCTCAGTTTTGTTTTGAACGGGTTGTATTTGGCTATGAGATGGGCATCCACTCTCTGTTGTTGTTTCTTCTTTGATTTCTCTATTGGAACAGTTGATAAGACCAATTTTATAGTTTGTATGGCTAGCAAATGTATTGGCATCCTATACAACACATTTTAGTTCTGCCTGTCTGCACCAGATTTGAATCTGTGCAGTACATCTAATATGTCTTCATAGATAGCGACATCAGAATGCTGTGCCTCTTGTTGTTGAGGGCATGAAGATACATCCTTAATAAATTTATACTGTGCAGTGATGAAAATTTCTGGTACTTCTTAAATCAGTAGTAGTAAATGTGGATATCTAACCTGAATATACTCTGGGTGTTTATTTTACAACCTACAGTCATTGAATCTAGTTTTAATTTGGAACTACTTGGGGGGAGCTGCAGGAGGTAAAGATGCAGTTACAACTGCAACATGGCTGGTACAACTGGCTTTGTCTGCTTTTCCCTTTCAGTCAGTGACAGGGGGAAAGTTTTGGGAAAACACTATGGAGGACTGTCTGTTGGTAAGGCACTGCTTGGGGTTTTTCTTGACATAAAAAAATAAAAGACGGCAGCTTCTGCCTTTTGAAAATCTGGAGGGTTCTCCATTTTGTTTAAGAACAGTTAACTTCCCTCAGGTGGTCAAATTCAAAGTTGGCTAATTACATTTTTTCTCCCTTCTAATTTTGTCCATCTTGTAACTGCGTTCTTCCTTCTGAATCCCACAGTTACTTGTTTTGGGGTGGGGGCTGTTTTGTTCTGCTATTCTGTTTGTGAAGCAGTTGGGATACAGGTTGCCTGTGCCTGCATTTGAGATGACAATTGAACAAGCAACTACTAATCAGTAGAGATGTTTCTCAAAGAACTATTTATCCATATCTCCTTGTTTTTATTGCCTGATTTCTCACCTGTCCCCTGTGATGTTTTAAGGGAGCAGATGAGTCACTGTGTTCAGGTGAATGCTGTAAACTTGAGTGTGAAACACATTGTTTGCACGGAAGCAGAGCCAATGAATTGTGTCCTGACGATGTTCAAAATTATGCTTCTTTGTATTCTTCAGTGCCATCTACTGACACAGTTACCTATTAGAGACTTATAGGCCGAGTACGTTCCCCTAATAAGCCCCAATTTACAAGCATTCGTTTCTTTTTGTCTTTCATTTCAGGAGCAAGGGAAGATTGGTGTAGTCTTCAATATTGGCACAGTGGACATCTCTATTAAAGAGGAAAGCACACCTGTAAATGATGGCAAATACCATGTGGTACGCTTTACCAGGAATGGTGGCAATGCCACACTTCAGGTTGACAGCTGGCCCGTGAACGAACACTACCCAACAGGTACATACTTATTTCTCTTTGTTTTTCTCTTTCTGCCTATCCGTATCTAAAAAAAAAAATGTTTGACAACAACTGGGTACTGTATAAATCTTTGTTGCTTAATTTTAACAATAAATTGATGATGCACCTGTGGTGCATATTCTCTAAAACATGCTTTGTTTGGAAAACAAAGCATGGTCCTATACACAGGAAGATAAAACGTGCCACCTGTGCAGTATGATGCACATAAATTCTGCTATTTCAGAGGTGTCTAAGTGAATCCTTGTTATGCAGAGAGTCACAAAATAATTCAACAACCAACTTAGTTTTGCTACTTGTGATATTTGCTAACTGTTTAAGGTAGAAAAGTTTTGAATGGACCTTACAAAAAGGAGAGCTGACTAGCCACACCCAAGACACTGTCCATCATAGATATAAAGCTGAAGTATAAGTAATGTGTAAGATTAAGTAAGTTAAGATTAAGTAAGACTTTATGCTTGCCTCATAATCTTTCATCACTTGAATTTTGCTTTTAGGTTTGCAAATATAAAGGTCGATACACAATCTAGCCAAAATTGTCAACTTTTAGTTGACTTCAGGTCAAAATGCAGTGGAACAATTCAGTATCTCTTCAGAAATCACCATAAATCTGACAGGAATAGTAAACAACTGGCTCTTGAATCACTGTCCCATCTTTTGTCCCACCACGGGCAGATCACAACCTTGTGGTACTATAAGCCACCATGCTAAACAGTCAAGCATACTCCAAGTAGAAACCAGGTTGCTGTATGTGATGCTGACAGTACCTCAGATAGCTAAGGCTTGGTGATGTGGATGGCTACGAAAGACAGGAGGAGTACAAGGAAAGAATTCCAAAGTTAACCACATTCTTTTTTTTCACATGTTCTTGTCTAAGGTAAAACCATGATCTTGTTGATTTCCAGTCTAAGTAACTCCCAGTTCTACCTTTTAAGGATGTACATAACTGACCCAGGACAGAAAGAAGAATTCTGTGATGAACATGAGACAATTTTCTAGTTGTGTAGGAGTGGCCCACAAGCCACTTCAACTCAAATCATGAGAAATATCCTAATTGTTTATGTAATATTGCACTAATAAATTACTCCAAGGGATTGTTGTGGTTTCAGCGGTGCACAACTGAACTGACAGATGGCCCCTCACCCTGCAAAAAAAGGGGAAAGGAAGAGATAATGAGATTCAGAAGTTTAGAACTAAACTACTTTAATGAATAATTAATATTAAAATAAAAAAGAAGAAAATAATGAAATAGCTCCAATATATACAAAACCGTACCAAGCTCCCAGGATGACAGTCCTGTCACCAGCAGGCACTGGGGAAGTCCCAGATTGGACTCAGCAACAGATGGGAACTGTGTTCCAGTCAGGAACACATGGATCGGGATCAAAGGCAGATAAAAAGAAAGGGCCCTCTTCAGATATCAGCCATTGCAAGAAGAGAATTGACCCTTTAATCCCTCGGCTTTTATACTGAGCATGGAGCAGATGAGATGGAATACCCCAGTTGGTCAGGTTTGGGTCACCTGTCCTATCCACTCCTCCTCACAGACGTGACCTCTCTATGGTTTTTTCCGTTTCTGACCCTCTAAGGGGAAAATAACGAAAACTGGCTGACCTTGGTTGTTATAGCAATAAGTATAAGCAAGGGCCTCTCCACATACCATTCCTTGGCATTTAGCACAAGCATAGGCCTTATCATTCTGAGAATGAGCAGTTTTCTCCACAATATGCTGTTAATTTCAGAGAGTTAAAGGAGGCCTAGCTAAAATGTAAAATTATGGAACACCAAATTGGTTCGGTTTTACCTCAAACCGGGACAGGGATAATTTCATCTCTTCCACTTGCTCAGAAATTACACAAGAAAAATTTTAATATAAGAAATCTGTTCTGTTGTGATCTCTACCACATATTCAGTGTGACACTTTTGCTGATGTATATGCAAAAGAGTACATTTTAATAATTATCCTTATTTCTATGAAATAATTGCTTTCCAAGAATGCCATGACAGACATGCTGAGTAAGATTCTAGTTCTGTTATCCATTGGTTAGAGAGAGAAGCATGGCTAATGGAGGCCCAAACTGAGCATCTTTCTTCTGCTCCTTTCATCAATTATTTTGTGGTAAAATACCTCTGATCCAGTTGGCAGCCAATTATTGTCAGTAAAAACCCCATGAATAAATTTTCTTCTTCTGTTACTCACTGTAGTAAGTCCCCAGTGTAAAGAAACAAAGTATTCAGCTCATAGCTTTAGAGATTTTATTTTTTTTTAAGAGAAAATATATCACACTCAGAGAATACTTCAGTACTCTCTCCTTCTGTCTTGGCTAAAGATATTCCTGTGTTTTCATTAGAAGATGTATGGGTTTATAGAATCGGCATTAATCTTATGTTCTGGGTTAGTGCTGAGTATGTGCAGTTGTTCCCCAAGGGAAAAGGACAACTTTTTCTTTCCATACATGTATTTCAGTTTCTGGCTATTTGTAGATGATGAAGTTTTCAGACTGTTCCTGTGAAAATAAGGCTTATGGGATAACACTTTGTATGTGTGCATGTGTCTCCTTAGTTTTTTTCAGTTTCTTTCAAACTGATTTTTTTAGCTGAGTTTTAAAAAATCCTTTAAAATATTTTTTTAAAAATCCTATGGGGCTAGGGAAAATAACCAAGGGAGAAGGGCAATGTTCCAGCCCTCCCAAATGGAAGGACTGTGGCTTGATCTCAATTCATGTTAAATACAAGAATATAATAGAGGCATTATGAATACCTCAAATTCAGGAAAAGCTTCAATGCGAAAAGCCAATAATTACAGGAAACCAATACTTATTAGTTGCATTTTCTGTGAAATTAATGGTTTAAAAGGTGACAAAACAGGAGGTTTTGAAATTAATAATTTGTTGTCTTTCACAGATCAAACTTGAATTGAAGTTGCTCCTACTGAATGCAAACTCCAAATTGGTGTTAAAAGAGAGTTCAAACTCTGTAAAAACCTTTGTGGTTGTGTTGACCCAGGCTAATCCAGAGTGTTTCAGATGGAGACTGCTGAAACTGCAATCAGTTTCAAACTTATGTAATAATAGCTAAGGACTCTGGTATTTTATGTGTAGGATCACTTCAATTCTGGAAACACAAATATTTGTAGTGTTTAAAAAACTATACTATGCATTTGTAGCACATACTTATTAGGGCATGCAGTTATGTCTCTCATATGAACAATTTCATGTGTACTTGATTTCCTACACAGCACTACAGCCTAATGCTTGCAAATTCTGCAAACTAACAAACTTTGTGAGTACCCATGATGCAATCTTCAGGCAGCAGGGCTGTCTTCTGAATGGCAGTTCCATGCTCCTCTATGACTTTTATTACCTGTAGAAGGATTATGCATTAGACTCATAATTACTTGCTCAATGGAAAGTACAAATAAAAGTGAGATATTCATTAAATGAGCAAAGAGAGAGGATATTGGTTTTCTTTAAAACACAGTCTTCAGTTAAATTGAAATTAAATGAAACTATCCCAATGGGACTGAAAGACTCCAAAGCTGTATTTTTGTAACTTCATATAAAAGACGAAGTGGAAGGAAAATGTAAAAGCAACAAACTTACAATTCAGACACTGACATTTTGTTTTTTATAGTATCCAATTACATCTCAGTCACCTGCTACATGAGCTTTGTGCTTTCTTCTGAGGAAAAGGATTCGAGAGAAAATGTAAAGGAGGGAATTAAACTGGAGATAAAAGTGGATAAACTTTGGGACTAAAATAATCCCAATCACTAGGGATGGTCTCTCACCATGTGTACCATTCCAGCCCTGCCAGAGTTTCTCTTACTGGGTAGTAAGACTGAACAGTGTCCCAGTGCAGGTACCTGAGACAAAGCTCCTGGCAAAATCATTGAGCCATTTATGATTTATTTGCATTAGTTTTGCCCTTTCTGCCCTCCCTGAAGTACACAATAAGGAGATGGGCTTTTTCAATAGGCTGTACTGATAGCCAGGTCCTTGGTGCTTAATTCATGGAACTGATCATCCCACCATATTTCTCAGTCAGGACATACACTTTTTGCTAACAAATATGTATTAATTCCATGCCCTAAAATGCAGTGTTCCATGACTTCCCGACTCCTGTTGTCTCACATGCCTTCACCCTTCAGTGTACGCCTCACATAACATTGTACTTGGTCATTGGTGTTTTCTTGCTTTTCTTGCTGAAAGCCTTCTCTATATCTAAATTAATCTTTATTGATGAAGTAGAAGTCATTTTGGACCAAGTGTAGGTAAGTTAGGAAAGCTCGTTAAGGCAGATGAAGCCTCTGACATGTTTTGTTTTGTTTCAGATTACAATAAGCTCATTTGAGGCAATTTACAAAAGATTTAATGTAGGAATCCTGGTGTTGGGAAGGAGTCAGCAATTCTCAGAAGGGTTAAAAACAAATCTTTTGTCTTGATACAGAACTGGGATACCTCAGTTTTCATGACTTCTTAGACAGGAGATTTAATTTTCTCTTTCCAGTCCTTTGATTTCAAAGAAAGAGTTGTGTGTTTGTCAGATTTGTAGTGTACAGTTCATCCATGTGCTGACTACGTTTTCTGCAGTAGAAAAAGAAACATAACTAGGTGAAGAGAAGCTGTAAAGCAACAGTATCAGTGCACCAAAATAAAGCCTAATTGGAGTAATATTTTAAAGGAGAGGATTAAAAGGAGGGAGTCGAGAGGCAGGAAGAGATTGCCATTTAAAAAATACATAATTTAGCAAGAGAACTGTAGCCTGGATTTTATTCCTGCATTTTAAAAATAAGAAATAGGACAGTATTAAATAACTGGATCCTTATCAGGATTCATTAGTTCATCTACCCAATGCAGATTTTATATTTTTCCCCTTTATCATTCTCTTGAGTGATCTCTATAGCCTTCTTTTAGGAGTCTCTGCCCTTTCAAATTACATTAATTTGCAGTTCTATTGGCACTGAATTAAAAAAAAAATATTTCATCTTCTGTGCCCCTACTTTGTTCTCTCTCTCAAGTACATGTTTGTGAGAAAGTTGGATTTTAGGAAGCTGGACAGTTAACTCTTGACAGCAGAACTCCAAAGACTGTGACTGCTCTGGCAAGTACTGCGGCCTGATAAGTGAGTATCCATAAAACAAAAAGTTGGTCTGAGACCCTGATGTCTATACAGGAGTTTTCCTTCAGAACAGCTTGAGTCCCTAGGACTCAATGCCCCTGAACAGTTGAAGCATGTCTTCTGGTTTAATTTCATTTGAAAGGAATCCAGTTTGTACTCCCTGAGAGCATTTCAGTATGTGAACTGGTGTAGCAAGTGTAGAGAATTGGAGGTACACCACAGAGGAATGCTCCTGATTCAAACTAAAATGCTGATATAGGTGGATCTTGCCATAGTACACACCTGGAGCTGGAGAGAGGAGCTCATTCTTTCATTACTCCTTCCCATACTCATGTTACTTAAGTAAACACATTTCTGTTTTCTACACTCTCTCATGCTCTGTTCAACTGGATAACTTTACCAATGCCATTCACCATGTAACTGGCCCAGGAAAAGAGGCCAGTTTGGAGTGGACATGATCATTCAGGACACAGGGAAGGATGGGATGACTTCCTTTCTCAGCAAGGCTGGTTTATGCCACTGTAAAGTCTTCACTGAACTATGTCTTTAGTAGTCTATGTGAGACCAAGTCATTCTTTCTCACCTGCTATTGCAGACACACAGATTAAATTGATGGTGGTCTAGATTGCCCTGCTGATCTAAAATGTATACAACATCTATATATTATAAATTTAATAGATACTGTATGTCTCATCTCATCTGTTTTAACTACAGAGAAGGAATTATGGTGGTTGAAATGTGTAATAAGTATGTTGATCTTCTCCTTTTACTACAACTGAATGATATGCATGGTTCCATCTTATTATCCTTCCTTTACTAAGTCATCTTCTGTGACTGAGAGGATACAGATTGAAATGTGGTGGGTTTTGTATTGCAACTGAAGACCATTGGATACTTTAACAAAGTGCTGAGTATTTCTCAGTGGGATGATGCTAACTCTGCACTGCTTGGGTGCTCTTTTGATTGTACTAAATTAAAATATTAGTTGCAGCCTAATAGGGTTCCAAATACCTAAATACTTTTCTTTAATGCCCACCAAAACCAGTTGTAGGTGTTTTAAGAATGCAGTAGTACAGTAGGCCAAACAGAACTTGAGTAAAATCAGCATCAGGGGTCTTACAGGGCATTTGCGGTTGGAGAAAGGATCATGGAGCTATTTTGAGAAGAGAGGACTGAACTGCAGGTATGGATTGAGAAGGGCATTTAATAAGTAAGGAAACTGAATTTGTTCTAAATAATAAGTTCTGTGTAACACCCCATTGTGTTTGACAGGTCCTGTTGTAAGATTCTGTGAAAAACAAAAAGTAGCCTTGTTTTTCAGATATGTGGGTGTCCACAGCTCCAGCTGTCTTGAAATGTTGTGTCGGTGTTCAGAATCTCTAAAAATAGTTATACCCATCCCTACAAATCAAATTCACTGAGTTTTACACAATTGTCATTACAGGTCATTTTTTGTCCTACTCAAGCCATTTATCACCTTTCCCTTGATATTTTCAATCTCTTTCCACAAGTGGTATGGTCTTTTTGTTCAATGGAGTCCATTTCCCACCTCATCCTTCTACTATAGGGACTTTGAGGAGGGTGTTGTTTCTTTTCTTCATTCTTTTTGGTTTTATTATTTAGTTTTTATCAGCAACATTTTCTTTCTCTCCCTCTGTGGTTTCCCAGCCGTGAGATAAATAGCCTTGTATCTTACAAGCTAAATACAATTACTGCTATCAAAACTGGAGTCTTTCTCTCCCTGTAAATGTCTCTTGGAAGCTGATAAGCTGTTCAAGGCAAACTGCAGGCTTCTGCCTAATCCTGAGATTAAACATAACCACCCAGAAGACAGCAAGAGATAATTGGGGAAGCTGGGGGGAGGTAAGCAGGAGAGGAAGAGAGGAGGAGAAAGTGAGATCCTCTCCTGAGATATTAAGAGGACATACACGAGAAGGTTATTTGTAAAGGAATTACACAAAACACACAAGAGCTTGCTACGATGAGGAATTTCCTCAGATAATGCAGTGATTGTTGTAGTTGTTAAAGACAAAATTTAGCAGGGATTTGTTTGATGTAAAGCATAGAGGGGAGCTGTAGAAAACACCTCCCAGCCATGACTGCTGATTTTTGTATATTAGTCCCCATCTTGTCCTTGAAACAGGAGGTCTCATGAGGTTGCATCCAGATTCTCTACTCATGCTGTCTTGGATTCATCTTACTGGCTTTACGCTGAATATGGGGAGACAGTAGATTTCCCAAAAGAAAAGCAGGGGACTGAGCCAGCTTTTCTGTGCTTTGCTACCTGGTGACTATCTGAATGAGAGTAACTTAGCCCGCGTGTTTGTGAAACAGAGATAACACTACTATTCTAGGAAATAAGAGTGTTTAATCACAGAGGAGTAGTGTGTTATACCTGTAGTATAACACGTGTCTTTGATTATAAGAAATGCAGGATTACTGAAGAAGGATAGCCTTTATGACTCAATCCAATACAGTTGAAAAAAGCAGCCTCATTTCTGAAAATATAAGTTCTTCTTGTTTTTTTATCAGTGAAATTTTCTTTTTAATTTTTTTAACGTCTTGTGTTTCTGAAAGCTTGTCTATATTTTTCAACTGTTATCAGTTGGCCTAATATGGGATATTACCTTTCCCAACTTTGCTTTATTTAATTTGTAATGCATTAGCTAAAAAGGAGATCAGTTTGGATGAACTAATAGTAGCATCTCTGAAGGATTTAAGAGAAGAGTGCATATCCTTTCTTCAGCTGACATGCACTGTGATATTGGAAATACTATGCAATATTGTGATTATTAGTTCTCAAGAGTTCAGTAATGCACAGTCTAATGCTGATTGGGACATTTAGCAAGGAAAGTTCAAAAGCAGAAATATCTGGGATGTCGGACATTGCAACAAGTTCTTTCTAATGCTTACCCCTTCACGGCTCCTGTTGTACTACTACTGTGATTTCCAAACAGTGGTACCTGAGCCTTATTAGAGGAAAAAACTTGTTCTCTGTGCTTTTTAGAGCCTGTCTCCTCCTCCCCAAAATTCTCTCCCTCTCTTCCAAAGTGATCTTGTCATCTCCTCATTCCCTTTTCTTTCCAGCCCAGCCCCCCCAACTCTGTTCTGCCTTCTTGTGCCCCTTTGCCCCTCCCCTTCCCTCCTTCAGACTTGAAGCTATTATCATCTCCTTCTCGCTGCTACTGAAACCAAGGTAATAGCGAGAAGCTTGGCTGAAGCTGAATCCTTGAAGAGGCACATGGATCTTGTACTTTAGTACTTGGAATCATTAATAAGTCCCATTGCTTGATGTGCAATTGTGCTTTGTGGTACTGCCAGATCCCACTGCGGTCTTAATATTTTCCTATCCAAACGCCCTTGTGAGTGGGTAATGAGTTAGGAACAAGAGCACTGAATTTTGATTAGCCTTGTGGGCTGAATGTGATCCCCAGGGTTCTTGTCATACACTTGTTTGTGGGTTTTGATTTTTCATATTGTACTCATTTTGTGGGACTTAAATGAGCTTTCAGATGCTTCCTATCAGCCTGAATTGGAGATGGCATGTAAAGTGCCTTTGACAGATTTACCACATTTCATAATGAGCCTAAAACACATAAAAAGACAGGGTTAATAAAGCAGCATTGGAGAAGCACATTTTGAAGGCAGTACTGTGACATATGTTGAAAGATCTGCCAAGAGGGATGATTAAAGCATGACAAGTTGATGAAATCAAGAGTTGATTGTAGCTTGTCACTGCAGGGCCATAACATCTATAATATATTTATAAGGTTGGAAAACAGATAAATACGGCTACACAATACAAACTCTTTTGGTCCCCTGTATCCACTGAGATATAAACCTACAGACATTAAGTCATCAAGAGACATACGTACTTTGGAATTTGTGCAAAAACACCTATGTTAATGCATGTTGTCCATAGTGGGTGATGGTATAGGATCTGACATGATAAATAAGTTATGTAAACGTTGCCACTACACTCACAGTTTAACTTCCTTGTACTTAACAGGAAGTATGACTGTGGTTCATTTCTACTTTGCCCCTATCCTCAAACAGCATGGAGATGCTGTAGAGCTTGTCTGTCTTCTGAGTTGTGTCTCTGAGGACAGAGGAGAGGAAAGATAGAGAGAAGTAAAACAAAGTGACAATATTGCAACTTCCAGTATTTATCCTTCTTGTCAGGGTTTCATTTTTTCAAAACTGATTCAGGCTCTTACAACACACTGCACCCAGACAGTCTATATGAGTTGTGATCTTACCTTTACCAGACACCTCAAGCTCATGTGAGTGGTAGGTAATCTATCAAACACCAGTATTTCTGTCAGCTTGGCATTAAGAAAGAGTGAGATGCATGATTTTTTATGAAGATATATAAGGTAACCAGGGAGAACAAACACTACAGATTATCTAAAGGCAGTAGAACTAAAAAAGTTTTCCTAAGGAAGGGTACATACACAATATTGTCTTCATGCAAGAATCCATGACCATCTAATTCCCACCTAGGATTGCACAGATAGCCCTCAAGCTGTGGGGAAGAGAGGAGAAGGAATAAGAAGCATTCTTAAATAGCAGTCTCTATTAGTGCTACTTAACAGTCATATAAAAGGGTGTTCTAAGTTGCAAATACATGCCACAGAAGCATGAATATTAGAATACTAGTTCCAATTTAGCCAGAATAGTTTCTATTATTTATAGCCTGGATTAAAATCAAGAAGTACTGAAATCAGAAAGTACTGACAATTTGAGGAAAACTTGTTGTAAGTGCTGTCTGAAAGAACAGAGTATTATATTGCTCCATGCTGTTAGTTGAATTAGTGTAGCATCATTCTTACATCTTCCTGAATCAGACTGGATGTCCAGTATGTCAAATCTACAGGCAAATACTAAATACATGAAAAGAAAATTTGCTTTAATGGTCAAAATAACACTTTCGTCCAGTGGTCCTGGATTTGGGGTGGTTTTTATTCTGTCTTACCAACGCCTGTTTGTCTATCTAATTAACTTCTTGAGCTGGAGAGCAGCCAAGTGTCTGATGCTTCAGAGAATTACAGTAACCCATCATGGCAATAACAAAAATACACCCCAAAAGATGTCCTAGTATAAAAAAAAATTATCCTACCGTTATGTTTAGGTTTTGACCTGAAATATGAGATCACATAAACTGTATGTGTTCGTATCATGTCTACACTCATTACATTTGTTTTACTTCCATTGGAAGGCAAGTGCTTTCTTTTTTCCTTCGTTAATTTATCCAGGGAGACATGATCATGTGGAAATACTCCCACTCCCTCTCCTGCTGGAATTTGATAGGAGTTACTCTGCTGTATTCTGAGCACATTGTTCAGTCAAAATTTACAAGGCAATTTTAAACAATACAAGAGAAAACAAAACATAGGCAGTTTAGGGATATCTCTAATTTTTCTCTATTTCTCTGATTCTTTTTCTATTGATGATCTTAGTTCTCAAATCTCAGTTCTTTCCTCTTAGCTTAGTTCCACAGAGCAGGATTCTTTGTAATAGTCATTCTTGTAGCATAGGGTGAATCCTTATAAAAAGTCATATTAACCTTTGACAATGGAAGTATGGCATGTGGCATAACTCAGAAGTAGCTGAGCTTTACAATTCCCTAATCCTAGGCTTGCTTTACGTCAGAATGATGATGTTACATACCAAGATATAGAATCATCACTGTGAAATTTTCCAGGAATGGTAATCACATC
>JAOXNG010000031.1:43546640-43558762 GCA_028566535.1 Scolopax minor
CTGGGATAAACGGGGTATGCTTGATTGGGAATCTGCTCTTAAACAGGGGCAGGGGGCAGAGCCATCTGAGAGCCTGAAATGCTCCCCCGGCAACCTCCTTGCTACTGCTCTTAAATTTAATAAATATGGAGATGCTGCTGTCAAACCTCAGCAGTCCTCCTCCCCCAAAACTCTTGCTTAGATCGTACCAAAGCACAGCAAAGTGAGACGGGGACTCAGAGAGCTGCATGGGGAAAGGGATGGGTTAAAAGGGAAACACTGGATAGGAATAGCTCCTGGTCTCCCTGGCAAAGAGACATTTGTTCTATCTCTGTGTAATTTCTTTATACATTACTGCTGCCACACTGCATCTCCATGTCCCTCCCACTGCATTTCACTCTCACTCTCTTCAGCAAGGCAATTTCTGGTGCATTTCAGGACAATATTAACCCATTCCTCCTTCTCTGTCAGTAGGAAGATTCATAATTTCAAAGCAATTTAAAAGTCAGTTCTAGCAATTCACTAATAAGGAACAGCATTTCCTTATCAAACCTTACAAAGGAATTGAGCTTGCAAATCTCAGCACCTCAAATCCCTACCTTCTTGGTGATTTACAATCAGGTGTGAATTTAAGCTGAGAGGAGAACCAAGCCCATCCAAGTCTGGGGTGGCAAGTAATTGTCCCTCACCATCTGCCACCCCGTTCCAGGAAGAAGGCCTGAAAATGTCTGCGTAGCAATCTTTGCATCCCTTGGACAGTGCAGGGAAACTCTACCCTTCAGGCTTCTCTTCCTGATGTTTCAGGTGCCACTGGTTGGCCTGTGGCTTCATGAAGCAAAGACAGGGCAAGCAGGGTGCTGCCCTATCAGTAGGACCGACAGCTGTACCAGGAGAATCAACAGCAACTTTCAAAGAAGCAGAGAAGAAGTAAACACGTGGGAAAATATGATATAATGGAGAAGAGTCATAATGGTTGTTGTGCAGGGAAGCCATATCTCACAAATCACCTGGAGTTCTCTTAAGGAGGTAACGAGCATGTAGGTGTAGCTCATTTGGTTGATAAAGTAGGAGTGGCTTTTCAACAGAGTTTTACAATATCCCTTAGCCATGACTCTTAGAGATGATAAACCAGGGGGAAACTTCTCACGTGGATTAAAGTTAAAGGAAACAAAGAGGAGGAATAAACTTTGAGGCCCTGTGGAGGTCTGTTCTGCTTCTGTGCTGTTAAACATGTTCACCGACCACCCAGAAAAGGCACCAGAGAGTCAGCTGGTGAGGTTTGTCGACGGTATGAAACCACTGAACCTGTAAAAATGAGTGATGACTGCACAGAAACACAACCCAGTGCTCTGCTACAAAGCAACCAGGCAGTAAGACATCAGGCAAAATTTGATGTCTATGAACATAACGTCTATACGTAAAAGAAAAAGCAACCTAAACTTCAAAGACACAGTGGTAGGTTTTGAGCTACATGTTACCCCTCAGAAAATTAATCCTGGCATTACAGGGGCCTTTTCTATGGACATGTCAGCAGTACCAAAAAAGAAAATGGCATCTCAGGAGCTATTAGGAAAGGAACAAAGACCAAAAGTCCTTGTAATTCCTGTATCTTGAACCCTCTGTGGAATTCCAATCCTTCCATCCGTCTTTAAAAAAATGCGATACAATTACAAAAAGGACAGACACGCAGCACAAGTAACTAAAAGTATGGAAAAAAAGATTCAAGAAGTAAGCAAAGAGCCTAGGGCTTTTTCACCTAGAGAGAGATTCTGAGCAGGGAGATGACAGGCATCTAGGAAACCTGGAATGGCATGGAGGAGTTGGATAGGGCATGATTATTCGCTCTTCCTATATGACAGGAGGTACACAGCAACAAATTTTGAATCTACCGGGTGGTAGATTCAAAACAAAGGTGGCACTTTTTCACAAAACAAAGAGTATACTGGATAATTAATTGCCACAGGATGCTGTAAATCCCAGAAGTTTGCATGGGTTCCAAAAAGCAATGGGACAAAGTCAAAGGAAAAGACCACCCTGAGCTATTATGCACAAAGATGCCACCTCCAGCTCCAGAAGTTTCTAGGTTAGAGATTGTCAGAAGCTGGGAATACACCTGTGTCACTATCACTCCAAAACCATTTTCCTGTGAGTTGTTGTTAGAGACTGGGTACTGAGGTAGTTGGGGTTTGGGTGGTCAAAGCCCTCTCATACTGCTCTCATTTGAGCCATAGGAACTGATCTCAGGCTGTGCTAAATGTGAGGTAATTTGGTGTTTTTCACTGGGAGCTAATCTTCATCAGCTGCTTCAGATTTACCATAAATTTATAAGAGCCCACACACAGTGATGGTACCACTCCATCCTGCCTTGGCATTGTGTGCCTGCTACTTTGAACTCAAAGGGGTAACTCACAAAACACAGGAAGGGAAGCAAAATACTTGGTCTTCTGCAAACCCTCTGTTTCATTTATTGATTTTTCCATGTTGTGTCTTCTTCCTTATTTTACCTGAAACATTAGCAGTAAGGCTTGCTTTAAAGAGCAAAAGAAGACACGCTGATCCAGTAACCTCCCTCCTCCATCAGCAATTCTTCAGCAGGAGATGACTGCCATTTGGTTTGAGCTTTTCTAGTGGAATAAGGAGGGGTCAGACTCTGAAAATTGAATTCACCCTACGTTGTACCTCACTCAAATACTAGTCACATCGTAATCACTGCCGCTGCTTAGAGAATTAAAAATTATAAGGCTAATGAGAATAAAAATCTGCCCCTAATGTACCAAGTCCCTCTTTAAGAGTCCTATTTGGCTCATCTTACTCCAGCTGCTGCCCCATTAAAGCCTTAAAGAGAACTCATAAATATAAAAATACCCAAGAGCATGGCAGAGAATCCTGCCCTGAATAATTGTACTGAAATGTTCTAAAAGGAACTTAATTTCCTTCTCGATAGCCTCAGTAATACTTTGAAGAGAGAAGAATGAAGGTGAGGACATGCATTACATTCTGTAGAGATACAGAAAGAAACCTTTCTGCGGTGAATACATCAGGGGAATACATCTAAAAGGGCTTATATCTGTGAAAATATGACCTCTGATTTTGCCAAGGTCAGTAAAACCTACTGTGATTCGCTTTGTAAGTGGCGGTCACACAAGTTAAAGCTGCCTTAAGGCAACTTTAATTTCTCTGCCCAAATGCAACAAGACATGATGTTTCTGAAAGGTTTGCAAAATCCTCCTCTGTGTGGAGGAGCAAGATTATCTGGTCCAACATTTTTTATGATTATTTATGGATCCAAAACAAGTCAGTCCTTCGCTACAAATTCATACAGAATGGCAGATCAAAAAGCCATTAAGAGCTGTGAATTTAACATGAAACGTGCTTCTTAGTATCAGTTTCCTGGCTCATGCTGTTCATGGGTGGGTGGTGCTCCTCTCTTACCCTTTATGCTGTTATGTGCCAGCAGATCCTCTCAACACAATGGCCCTTAGTTGAGAGAATCTGTTGCAATTCTGGGTTATATGATTTGCTGAATATTTCTTGGGTAAAAGCTGAGAAGAGGGGATGGGTCTTGCACTCCCACCATTTTATCAAGTAAAATTTTAAGTAATTCAAGAATTTCCCCGAGGAGACTGTAGCACTGTCTCCGATAGGAAATGCTTCTTAATAAATTTCTTTCATCAGTTTCTTACTTGCTTTTAGTTACTTCCTGGAACTCACCTGAGACAACTTGCCTTCCTCCACAGGGTTTTCACCTTTCTGCTATTTGTAACCAGTCAGCTTTCCAATCCTCAGTGGTGACATTTGTCTATATGCTTTATAGGCATTGCTTTCATTAGCGTTACTGACCGAGCAGCCCCCCTATACTCAGCACTGTATTCATGGGAACACGCTGTACATACTTCCTCTATTTGTTTTTGTATTCAGCTCCCCATGTTATCTCCCTGATAATATGTGCACAAGGAAATGAGATCCAGAAACATCTGAAAGTTTCTGATGGTATTTGGTTATTGTTGCTTGTTCCTATTGGGCTATATAAATTAGATCTTGACCTTTACCAAAGGAATCAAAGAAGTGGGATGTGGGGACAGTAGCAATGGATTATATTCTGATCTCTGTTTCATATCTCTTCCTGCAAAATGAAATTTGCTTTTGTTTAAAATGGAAAGATCAATATGCAGTTTCAGTACCTCTTTAATAGTCACTTTAGCCTTGGTTACCTGATATGGGGCTTAACTGAGATGTGGTCAGTGAAAAAAATAATATTTTACACATTACTTACAAAACATCTCAAAGATCTAATAATTGTAGACACCCAAAATGTTTCATATCTGTAAAAAGGTTGAACTGACAACAGTTTTCTCTATACTGTACACTAGTTCAGTTTTCCAACATAAATCAAAAGACAGACTGCTTTTATCTCATGTTTATATAGGACTGTAATGTTTCGTAACAATTCGCTCCTACACAATAAGGCCTGAATCATATTTCTCACAATACTAACTTTTTTTTCTTTTGCACCTTTGAAAAAGTTTGAAGGTTTGATTAACCTTCTTCCACCTTTGCTAGGCCAAGTCTTCTTTTTGTTTTGCTCCTATTGTTCTTCTGTGTTAGATTATCAGGGGCAATGCACTCATTTTCTCAGTCATCCAAGGCGGGATTGAAAGATTAATCTAAAGCAGGTTGAACTGTTACCGATCTTGTCCTGGGGCAGAGGGGTGAATTAGATGACTTGTCAAAGTCTTCCTTAGTTTTATCAATGTCATGGTGGCCCATGTTAGCCGCACCTCATGGACTAATCTTTTTCAACTCTAATCTCCTAGTTTCTCTCTGAATTTCCCGATTATTTGGGCCTGAATGCTGCTTTGCTTTGAATAAGGATTTTCACATTTCTTGTGCCAAAAAAAGAGATAAAATAGAGAGTGTCAGTGGTGTAAAGCTTTTGGTTGAGATAGATGCCTCAGTTGCCTCAGTTGCCCAAGTAACATTTGCTGTTTAGTGTTGCTTGGTAATTCTCTCTCCTATTTTTAGTACTTATGTTACCAAGACCTCGTTGTCTTTTGTCACGAGGGCAGTGAGCTGAGGAGAGTTGCAGTGTGAAGGTCAGCTTTTAACTCTGGTCCACGGTGAGATGAACGGAAGGAAAGATGTGGCTCCCAGCAAACAATGTGATCAGAGGGAATTGCAAATAAAGTCAAGGACAAACAGGACTAAGGGGAAAACGAGGACAAGAAATAAAATGAGAATTCAATAGGAAAATATGCAACTTTCTTGACCAGTGAAAGCAGAGGGAAAAACATAATATCCAAGAGCTGAAGCAAAGATACACCAACACCTGGCTATTCTTCTGTCCCTTCAAATGAAATAAAGCCCCAATTTTAAATTAATTTCCCACAGCACCCCTTGTTACACAAGAAAAAAATGATGCTTTGGAAGTATTTGTAGAGGGATTGTTTGTGGTAATTAAAAGACTCCAGATCACCTGCCTTATAAGTATTTTGTTTGGTTGCATGGCTATCCTGTTTCATTTCTGTATAAGCCACATTTGTGGTTTCAGATTTGAACTTCTTTCAAATGTTTGATAAAAAATTGCTGTGAGTAGAGATTTCTTACGTGGTTTGATGCAAATATTCTCTGTGTTACATAACATAAACCACAACATGGTCTTTCAGTAATGCAACAAAGTAAACAGCTATACATAAACAGGCCTGATTCTAAAGTTAATTGTAGTGTTGTTATCCCTCCCCGATTTATGGGAGAAGAAAGTTCTAGACCTAAATGTGGAATTTACTAATAGGCTTGTCTCTGTTTCCGAGCTGAATACAAAATGTGAACAAATGATAGTTTACTTTGCAGTATTTAGAACAAAATATGTACTTAAGGAAATGTGAAAATGGGACAAATAAGTATACTGTAAGTTTTTAAGTGCAGCTGCCTGAAAACAGAAGTGGTTAAAGAGGTTCAGTGTGTTCCAGTCACTTCTGAAGCTTTTAGGATGCATGTGAGTCTCTTCTTCCAGGGCACACAGCATCAGCTCAAGAGGAGTTTTGGGGCTGAATTGAACCGAGTCACTTTATGTCAGTAGAGGATTTAGCCCTCAAAGGTAAACTTTGCAGACTGTAGCAGGCTACTATGCCCCCCCCTCCCACACTGATGTGAATTAAGTGTATGCACATCTTAGCAAGATTGTGGAGTTCCATAAAAGCTGACATTAAAGGCCACTGGCTGAACTGAGCTATCAAACACTAATTGCTTTCTAGCCCTTCTCCTGTGGAAACTCCATCCACAATAAGAGAAAGAGAGGTGGAATCAGTTTAAACCTTGAGCACTGGTACAAAAATGTTTTCTTAAACTGTTAGTATCAACTGTATTGCTTTTCATTTAATAACTGCTCATTAGATAGAATGTCATCTTCTTTTTAGAAGCTTATAAGCAATGCTTCTGTAGTCTCCATAAAGCAGCCTTTGGCATTAATTTAGGACAGATGAATGTTTTCTTATAGTTTCTTTTCTTTTTAGCATCTTCACAGACTTGACAACACATCAGGTTGGATTAATATTCCACCTGGAAGCGAGTGCTTTCTTTCTGCCCAGTGCAATGTGCTGGAACCTTTCAGCTTTTCTCTTTCACACCAAAGAAGCAGTAAATCATCATGATTGGTATCTAGGCCAAGAAGCAACATTTTTCAGAGCTTCAATTGCTCTTTTACTTTCTTTGGCTTAAGAATCCATTTTGGTTTAGAAATAAGCTTAATGCAATAAAGATTGTTTGCTTTCTTAAAGGAATCATGAATGGAAAAGTGAAACAACATCCAACATTGAAAGGTTTTGGAAGAAAATCCTACTTTGCCCATGAGTAAATTTAAACTGTCTCCCTCTGGATTGTTCCACTGTATCAAAAGCATTTCCTTTTGGAACTGCTAATAGTGATTAGCACAAGCAAATTCTATTGATTTTTTTCCCAATTTTAGTTTGATCTAGATTGAAGATTATCAAGAGCTAAAGCTAGAAACGAATCTGATCTGTTTATCTTGATCGGGTAGTCTGTGGAGCAGGGATATAGAGGGCTCCAGAAAAAAGACAGAAGACTGGCAACTGATCTTATTTAACCAGAAGGTTCTGGGTTTTCTGACTGAAGTGCCAAATTTTTTGGGGGGGAAAGAGAGACAAACAGAAAAAATAGAGATCTTCTGCCAGATTAATCTCCAAAATTTTTAGTTCTCATGAATGTCTGTGTTATTTGAAACATTTTGAATATTCAGGTTAAATAGATCCTTGAATATTCAAAGATCCAGAAGATTTCAAAATGTTACCAGTAAATTGATTAGGGTCTTAAGAGCCTGGTTGCTTATCAGTTTGCTGGAAAACTGAGGTCTATGTGATATTTAGGAGATGCAACAGGATTTCTGTTAATGGTACATATGAGTACGAAATGGAATAAAAGACTTGTTTTATCACAGTCTTCACGGAGTCAGATTTGGCTGTGCTATAGAATTTTGCCTGAGAAAGGAGAAAATATAAATGAAGGAATAAATTTCTGAAGTACAGTTCTTTAGAAAAAGCTAAGTCGTGAAGCAGATAATGTCATATTGATATACAGGAATTTATGCAAGAAAAAGGAGGAAAATTATTTTAAACGAGGAGTTGCTATTGGCGAGGAGTACCTTTAAAGCATCTAGAACCTATGGGAGGAAAGATATTCAGTAAATCACAAGTAGCAAAGCTAATCAACACTTTACTGTAACAAATTGTATTCTGCAGACCCTTGAGACCCACATTGATTCTGAATGCAAAAGAACTATGGGATTAAGTGTATTTTCTAAAATAAATTTAAATGGCTCTCTGTCCTGTGCATTCTTTTCTGAAGTACAGCCTTGAATCAGAGCTGGACTCAGAGAGGAAAAAAGGAGGTGTCTAAATTAGTTACGTGAAGGGATTGTTTGAACATGTGTATTGTTCAGCTCTAGAAAGGCATTGCATTGAGGTTACAAAAAGATTGTTACTGAAAATTCCAATGTATGAAAATGGACAAGAACCCTCCTTAATCACATCATGGCTCAGCTGTCAGAGGTCTGATGAGCTTACTCCATGTTGAACTTACATTACTTCTTGTTGCAAACCATGATATTTCCTTTTTGAACTCTCATATCAAATGCTGTGTTTGTTGTTTTTTTAAAGCACAACTCAAAGGCAATACAATTTAATGATTATATGGTTTTATTGATATTTAATGACTAACTCAAGCACTTTACAATGGAAAACTTGTTCTTAAACTCAGTGTTGTAACTGGGCATATCAGTGAATACATTCTCATGCACATGTTTTTTAAAAATCATTCTTACTAATGTCTGAAATAAAATTTAAAAACAAAACAAAAAAGAATAGATCAGGCAGTAATGTTGCAATTTAAACCTTTTTGAATTTTGTAATGTATTTCCATTTTTCACAGCCTTTAAAGGTGTGATTTTTATACGTATTTTAATCTTGATGAATATATCTGCCTAATAATAATAATAAAATCAAATTAAACCTGATTTTAAAAAAAATCTTTAAAGTTGTGGTGGGGAATAGTTGTCATTTCTGGCTTTCTTGAAGGTCTACAGCTGTATTGTAAGAAATCTGGTTTTCTCTGTCATGTCTTCTTTCATGGTCCCACTTCCTTTTTATTTTAGCCTTCCTGGCCTGTTCTTGCCAGATGCCCTACTTATGAGAAATTTCAATCCACTAATTTTTTTCTGTTCTATGGTCATCCCTTTGCATAGAGGAAGAAGCACTTCATGCCAGTCACTGGCTGATTCTTGTTTTCCTGTGAACCATGGATCATCTTTTATTCTGAAAAAGATCTCATTGCCTGCAGGAAAAGGTTGCTTATGTACATATCAAGTAAAGCCAATGGAGTTTTTTGTTCTAAGTAAAGTGCGTTACAGAATTTCTTTGGCCATATATATAATGTTCTTGCCCATCAACATTAAGATTTCAATGCACTCATCTGAGTTCTTACTCAGAACATACTCTATAAAGTGAAGAATAACCTTCATTTCTACCGAAATCATATCTGTATCATATGCAATATAGATGTAGTAGCAGATTCTCTATAAGTTTTCAAGTCTGAGTTGACAGAGAAGTTTAGGAGTTCACAGAAAAATGTAGGGTCTTTAAGTCCTACTAAAATATCTCCCAAGTTTTCTTTCAGTACTCCTGTCTGACACAGACCAAAAATATCTCAAAGGAGATGCAGGATTTCTATGATTACATTTATGAAATTTTGCTGGTTTAGTGAAGGAGAGTAGGGATTAATGTGTTGAGAAAAGGTCTAATGGATAAGCAGAATGCCTTGCTAACTGATCTTAAAAAAAATAAATTGTTGTTGTAGACAGCATGACTTAATTACTTGTGTTTCTGCTCTCCCCAAAATCAGCAGGTCTGCTTTCCCTGTTCCCTGAACGTAAACTTCCCTTAGGCTTAAACAAGCAGGAGAATTTGCAGGGAAGGAATCTATCCTTTAGGTTAAGAAAGGAGAAAACAACTGGCCTGCGTCACCCCAGCTTTCATTAGGCATGAACTTAATAAACAGATCAAAAACCATTGTTTTGTTAACATTTCTGTCCTTTTAGCTGTAGGTGGGATTTTTTTGTTGTTTATCTTACCTCAGCTGCTCTTTATCATTTTTTTTCTTTGATCCTGCACTGAACATGATTCAAATTTTTTGTATATGTATCTGTATTTATAGAAGTACAGAAATGACTATTGATGTGTTTTGTTGGTGCTGATATGAATTATGAGAGTTGGGAATGTAACTTAATGTCTGGGAGTGACTCCAGGCCAATTAGTATTTGATAATTGACTGACAGAGCGTGTTTCCAGTATTTTATCTTTTATGTCTGCCTTATCCAAGTAACCAATGGTACTCGGTATGTAGCAGGCATCTGAGGTGAGACACAGAAACCTATATATTAGCGTGTGTCAGCTAGTGCTTAATTAGATCTTTCTGTGATGGGAAGTAGCAGGTTTCCACAATGGATCTGCTACGTGGAAGGAAAAAAGTAGATGGCTTTCTAGGAAGGTAATAAGGAATCAGGTCAATAAAGCTGCTCTTAAATGTTTTTGCTTTGTTTGACCTATTTCCCCAAATAAGCAGCAAGGCTCCTAAATGTTCATCATTATAATTGGAGTTATTAACCCAGATCCAAATTGCTGTTTTCCTTAAAGCTGGACTTAAAGAGACACAGTGGTGATTTTTACAAATACCCTTCAAGATTAGGTCCGTGATTTGTTACATTTGAACCCTTATGTGATTGTAGCCAGTCTGTCACTATAAAGCCTCTCACCTCTCCCAGAAAGTCAACAGGAACGAGCTGATGCTGGAGAGGTTGGCTGTGGTCAGCAGGGACCTCATGCAGACTGGCAGCATTTCTGAGGAACAGCTACACAGTAAGGATTATCGAGCACATGAGATTTGCTGATCATGCTGCTTGCAGCATGAAAGTGTCTGCTGTTGACTGGGTGGAACATCTTGCCAGCTGTTAGTCATATATATGTTTTTCCTTGATGTGTCTTTACACTGAAAAAAGATTCCAGCATCTGTTTCAGAAAATCAAATAAATATGAAGCCACATTAGGTAATTTATATGTGGAATTTTAAAAGCAGTACTGCAAATTGCACAGAGTAGTTGCTCGACTTTTGCCATTTATTCAAAACATGTATTGGAGCACTCCTGATCAAGTGAACTTCTGTTTATGGTAGCATTACTTCTGTAAGATGGGGGCTTACTCTAGTTTTCTACAATATTATATTTAAGTTTGTAAAGATTTTTTATGCTTGTCTGACTGAAGAGATTTTATTAAAACAATACATGAAGCAAAAACTAGGATAAGTCAGACAGTGACTGTAGCTAAAGAAAATCAAAAAGCAGAATGATGGCACTTGTTTACTGTCACTCCTAACACTCTCAAACTGAGATGCTCCTTTCTACTAGAGGTTGGCCCAGCCCATCCGACCTGTACAATTTTTCAGTAGCCAGGGAATTTGAACAAAGACTTTGTGTTAATCCTTTTCTCTCTGTACTGTGTGGGTGATAAGAGCTTTCCTCCAAAACACACTTTATTGGATAATTCTATTATCCATCAACATGGAACAATGGAACTGCACTTGCCAGAATTTACATCTTTGATAATTAATTCTTCTTTCATTTAAATTCATTTCTGAGCTTCTGTTTTCTTCTGGCAACAGGCCCAAGATTTTGGTAACTGGACACATGCCTGTACTTTACAGCTTTTCCTCTTTTAAAATTTTACTTCCCTTTTTTTCTATCTATCTTCCCACTCATAGGAGTTTTTTAAATTTTTTTTATTACATTCTTTCAGCATTGATTTAATACAATTCCTTCCTTTCTTTTATTCTGTTTACTGAGTAATATGTGTCCTAATATGTGTCTTTTACTACAAGAAGGTTTATACAAGTACTACTAAATGTGTGTTTGTGTGACAGACATATTGTGCCATGTCCTTGCAGAATCAAATCTAGAGTCTGATCAAAATGTTTTAAGTCACGGTACCGAGTTCATTCAAGGTCTGATGTCCCAGACAAATTACACATGTCTTCTAACCAATTTGGATAAACAAATACTCTGAGGAGAATCAGAGATATCTTTTTCATAACTTCTTTGACCTTCCAGAACCTCAGACAATTAGGATGTATAACTATTCTCCACCTTGCTAAAAATAAAAATCTCTCTTTACAAATATATATATGTACACACACACACGCACTTATTTATTTATAGCTAAATAAAGTCATAAAAAAACCCAAAAGATCTAGGATGTTTTAACTATTTCATTGACTTTTCAGATTGTTTTTAAGCTGTTTTTTAAACTTTAAAGGCAACACTGATAGTGAACGGTTCCAAATGGTAAAACAGAAAATCCCCTTCAAATATAACCGGCCTGTAGAGGAGTGGCTGCAGGAAAAAGGTAACAGTCATTAAAACTTTCATTTTAAACCCATTTGATTCTAAACCCTCATTTTTAAAGCCTGCAAATAAATGTTTCTTAAATGATAATCGCCTGCTGCATAAATGCAAATTGTACCTAAGAAGATATTACCAAATGAGTAGGACTTCCACTGCTCACTCTTCCGTGAGAACTAAACTGTAT
>JAOXNG010000031.1:43617858-43636816 GCA_028566535.1 Scolopax minor
GGGAACAAGAAATCATATGGGTCTACATTTTGTTTATGGTGTCTCCTATAGTATATTAGTTTTTACTTTGCCTTTTATTATGGAGGATACAGTAAATACGCAGCCATCTAGGCTCACCAACCTCCCTTCAGTGTTACAGTGTGAATTCCTTTACCTCCAGGCCAGGTTAACCACCCAGACTCTGGAAGAGATACATTTGTGCTCACTTTAGAGAACTAACCCAGCTGCAATGATTCTGCAAAATACTTTCTGTGTAATGAGGTATGATGAAGATGCCAGGTGCTGATGAGCCTGTCCTGCTGATGCAGAACTCATTTTAAGCTCGCCCCAGCAATGGGCCATCAGCAATGCCCATTCACCTCAGTATAGGAACTTCAGATTGCAGCATGAGGTGCCGTACCCTGTGAGATACGCTCATCATTTTTCACTTCTTTCTCTTCATTAATTCATAAAGACATTTTTCAAACACCCCCCCCAAAAAAAAAGACCTGTCTTTCCTTACTCACTCTTCCCATTCCCCATCTTCCTTTTCACTGTCATTCTATTCTAATTTTTCTAATCCCCTTTACTTGCCAGGCAAAAAGGAAAAAAAAATCTGCTGAGAAATGGATTTTCCCTTCAGGGTGATGCAGACTTCAAAAGAGGGGAAAAAAGTTTAATCATCAAGAGCAATAATTACTTTCTAAATATTAGCATGGCAGATAAGGAGCAGAATTGAAATGGAAAGTGGAACTTGCTCAGTTATTCATTATATTTGATTTGTAAGTTTGGAATTTCTAAGGACTTACTCTGTATTGCATCTCTGTATTGTAGTTATCATAACCGATAACATAACGAGACAGTTATCAGTTCCAGTTCTTGTGTTTCTTCAGAGATAAAAGATGGCAGTTTGGAAAGTAATTGCCTGGTTTTTCACTGTGATCTCTTTACTTCTTTCTTTGCTCAGGCAAGGCACACATTTCCATTTCCAGCCATTTTATAGATGCTCTGCTTTGGATTAATTCAAGAATATAGGACTGAGCCTTAAACCTCATTGCATTTAAGCCACTAGAAATCCCATCCTTAGGAACTGGTTTCAATTTTTTGGTGGTTTCTGAATACTAACCTAGTTAGAAACAGTAGCAAACCTATTTTTCTACCTTGCAGAACATAGTTACGTTCCTCTACCTGTGGAAATAAAGAGCTTTTAAGCGTTTTCACACAAATTTACCCACAATTTTACTATAGCAGGATTGTTCTGCAAAGTATTTTATAAAACAAGTTCTCTTGGGTTTGCTCAGTGCTATTCCAAAATGTATTTGCTCTGTTCCAAGTGTTCCAGCACTTGGCACAGATAGAGAGAAGGTTTTGAAGAACAAAGTTGTAAATGGGGTATCAGTCTTAGCAGAAAAGATTGTTAGAATTCAGCTTCTTTATCTTGCAGACTGAAGGGATAGAGGTGGTAGGATTGCTCGCTGAAACTGTATGGTGTTTACAAAGAGGAGGCTGGGAAAATATTTATTTAAACTAAAGGGTTGCATGGCCTGAAATGGCCGGTACCCAGCTGTGAATAAGCTTTGTAAGGAAGTTAGAAGTGTGGTCCTACACAATAGAGGAGTCCTCTGGGTGAAGGGGTCCAGGAGAATAAGTTTATTGACAGCTTTATACAATGTGGCCCTGAAGCAGTCGAGTATTAGCTCTTACACTTTTAAAGGTTCCTTCTAGTTTTCATGCGATTTGTGTATGTGATAAGTCTGTACCTACTGACATTTTAGTACTGTATTAATGACAATATCATAGAGATACAAGAGTGCCTCTGTCTGAGGCTCAGTGTGATGAGTTGCCAGCTCTTTGGCAGTGCAGCTGCGCAAGAGGCCCTGGCAAAGAGGTGCAGGGCTCCCGGTGGCAGCAGTAGCAGGCAATTCATTGATAAACATACAAGATAAGACCTTCTGTTCGTTTGGTTTGTCACATCATATGAGGTTAAATTACCTCACTGATTAGGCAAAGAGTCAGCCATTCCACTTGAAATGAAATTTCTATTTCTGAACCAGCGAGGTAATCGACTGTAAGGAAAAGAGGAGACTCATCCTAAATGCAACATTCCAAAAATCCTATATACTGGCTTCTGTTTGGGTTGAAGTGATAGGCACTCCTATGTATAATAAATAAGGAAGTATTTTATATTCAGGTTTCAATAAGTTTATAGCTCAGCTTCTGAAGGCTAGAAAGAGCGGAAGAAAAATCCTGAGCACTTCGAAGATATCATTTGAGGCAAAACTCTGACATTGGCTGGTATAGAAATGCATTAAAAATTATTAGCTGGATTTGCTAGTAGAGCTGGATGTCCTGTTCAGTGGTATTTGGAGGTGAAACCTTGCAGGAGAATTTTGGAGCAATTAGAAGTTCAGCCATTGTTGCTCTTCACATCTCCTTTCCAGCTGGGGTAGTTGGGAGAGAAAGATTCTTGAAGATTTATCCTTCGGAAAGTAAATATGATGTCAGAGCTAGTCAGAGCACAAACAGGTAATATGGGACTTTTCTAGTCATGTTATATGAGGACAAAATATCTTAATCATTATGTAAGTCTTAGGCAATGCACTTAAAGTGAAAAAAATACATGAAAAGTGCACATAAAGTACAAAAACCCTGAAAAAGGAGAATGAGGTATCTTGACAACTCCAGGTACATGAGAGGTAAACTCATTGGGCTGGTGCTGTGTCCCTCAGCTGCAGAGTTTGTGGTTTCAAGTAGAGAGTCAAAAGAAATAGGAAAGATACTGGACACAGAATAGCCCATTAAATTATTCCTATTTAGGCTTGGAAATGAGGAACAGAATGTAATATGAAATTAAGTACTAAGAAATTAATATGGGTCAGGTTTCAACATATGGTACTGATTCTTCAGTTTGGTCAATTTAGTCCTTAAAGAAATCACAACAATGATAAATTTCTGTCTTTAAAATATTTTGGGTGAGAATTTTCCTTGTTTTGGCAAGCTTTCTATCCACTTCAGCCTGAGGAGGTTCACTGCAGGTCAGAAAGGGGTGAAGGGAGAGATACTGGAGTGGAGTCTAAAGTCTTTTCCTCCCCCAAAGCTGTGTGCAGTTAGCAAATTCCCAACACTGCATGAAGTGCAGATGCAAGATCCAAACTCGTGCCACCATCTGCCCACAGTTAGAATAGGGCTTTGGATACCCAGGGGGATAACACTGCCCTGATCAATAGCTACTGTGTAATGTGTTTTTATGTGTGGCATCCACCTGTGCAAACTTTGGTTTGAATTAGATGAGTGTACAGTGCTTAAGGACATAAAAGCAACACTCAAGCACAAACAGAAGGAAAAAAGAAGGAGGTTTCTCTCTCTGTACCGTAAAACAGTGAAACAGGCATTATTTTGTACTCACTCTACCAGTGACATTTTAATTTATGAGCTAAGAATGCACTGATTGCTGGCTGCAAAAATTGATTTGGTGTTCATCTGATTCAACCCATGTCAGAGTTTGAAAGTAATTATGATAGTGGAGCTGATAGGCAGGCAATTACATTTTTCTTGTCCCTTTTTCTCTTCATTTTTTTCCTGAAGTTGTTCTTGTCAGAAGGCCCTGCAAGCATAAGAGTATAATCTTTGGCAGTGTTATTTCCTGCATGATTAAGGTATAGTCTCAGTTACTGGTAAAACTGCACTAACTGCTTTCCGTAGCTCAGTCTTTGTTATCCTCTTCAGAAATCTCCCATGTTTAAAGAATTAAATTAAAGAATTCATGTACTGAAATCTTGTGCTGCTCATACTTCCTCCGCACCCTCAGCAATGTGTACTCCAGGTGTGTTTCCTAAAGCCGCTTCCTGCTGTCATTCACATTACCCTCTGCTCATGTCATGCTCTCTGCAAGGTATCTCTCTACGTGCTAGTGTTGGGGAGCTTAGAGGATGGTGGTTGTTCTTTGGGAATGAGAGTCTCTCTCACCAGACAGCTGCTCCTAGGAGGAGATGTTGTAAGTCCTTGTACCTACGCTCCTGATGCAGCAAGATCTGGGACGAAATCCCCTGCTTTGAACTGCTCAGAAGCATGGATGTCAAGCCTGGATCCTTTTCACAGAGCTAATCCTTTCTGGGGACTACATCCTCTAAGGTGTCCCAAGAGTGCCTTGCTGTCGTGCACACATAGAATAGTATGTCTGAAATTTAGGTGCTAATAAAAAAAACATACGATTATCTGAAAACTGGTACTTGGATGCACTTCATTTTCTGAGATGGTTTTAAAGGATATTTGGGGTTGTTCCAGCATAGAAAAAAAGCTAGAGCTTTGGCATCATAATTTATCATAAAACTGAGCTGTTATTCCCTTGTCTGGTGTACTAAATAAGTTGCTTGTTTGCCTAAACAGCAGTACTTGGAAAGGTCTCTTTCATCCTCTTGATACTGCAGTATCTAAATCATAGGACCTTGATCTGAGGTTGTTAGATATGATTAGATTATTGTTAAACTTAAGGTAATAACTGTTGTATCTTCACATATAAGCTGTATGTTCTCTGAAAGTGTGAAATTTGAAGAAATCTTTCCCCTGCAAATTCAAAAGCCTCTGTTTCAGTCAAGATCAGTATCTTCACTTTTATTAAAGAATCACTGATTTTTCCTCAGTCTGGAAGAAGGGGTAGCAGAGAAAACCAGGAGTAATGTTGAAAGTAGGAGACCAAAGCCTGTGAGCTTCAGTGATGGTTTCATACCTATTCTTTCGCTCCCTGTATATTTTTCCTTCTTTTGCTGAAGTGGATAGGAAACTATATTTGCTTTAAGTCAATGGCAAGGTATAGAATTGTATAGGAGTTGTGTGTTTTCATCTATGTCCTTTACATTCACATGATATACAGAATTTAAAGAAACTGTGACTGTAGAACATTATAAGTTATATGTTTTCAGGACAATGGCTTCTCTACTCTCTGCAAAGATTGGCCTATTGGTATTCGCTTACTCAAACGGGTGGCCTGGCGAGAGACAGTGGCTTCTCCCCAATGTTTCTGAAGTCTGCATTTCACATGGAACCAGATTCTATGGTTTGCTTGGGGCTGTGGGTTTTTGATTTATTTGTTTTTATTCTTTTTGTCCTTACTAATTTAAATTTTGAAACTGTTTCATCAGTGATCTCCTGTGGACAGCAGAGTCCACTCTAGAGTGAAATGTCACGATCACCCAAAATGTTACAAATGTTTTGAGGAGAAGGCATTATTGTGGGCAAACATATGCCATAGTTTTTCCAACTCTGTTGGGCTGTAAAGCACAGCTGTGGTTTTTCTATAAAAAAATAGCCCTGTTCAGGGCTATTCATCTTCTAATTTGATTCAGGCAGCATTTTGACATTATATTTAAGCCTGGTTAACTGTAGAACATACAAGATACATAAAAAGAGATAAGGAAAGAGTTTGGAGCAGATTCTACAGTTTGGCCTCACATTTCTAATTTAAATATTGAGACTTCTGTCTGTTACTGGTCTTGTGTGAATCACTATGATTAGTCCAGACTATTTTTAACAAAGCCCCATTAAAATGTATTGCTTCTGATTCCGGACACCATGAACCTGGGAGGCATCCCATGGGCTTACTCAGGTGCCTTCTGCAACGTCAGAAAGGTGTCAGCTCATTGGACTTAGAATGACTGAGAAATCCAGCATCTTCCCAAATGCATTAGCACTTCTTCATAGATCCCACTGCTGTATACATTTCAGCAGATGGCATTCTGAGGCATCTCAAGAATTCCATCCCCTTATAGGGGCTTTAATTCAAAAATTACAAAAACTGAGAACAGAAGATATGCATTATTGGGCACTGGTTTCTGTATGTGCTTAACCACACTAAGCATGGAAAATTAGTTTTTATGTTGGCAAATGTCCAGACTTGGTTACATTTGGACATGTATTCACATTCAAGAAGGCAAAATAAAAACTTAGAAACTATTAGGAAGAAAAAACAAACCGAAAACAAGACGCCATTGTGCCACTATGTAAATCTGTGTTGTGCTTTGCCTTCCACACTGCACTCAGTTTTGGCCATCAGCTCTCAACAAGCTGTCTATGACAACTAAAAAAGCTGCAGAAGAGACTAGTATGGATGATCAAATTCAAAGATACGCAATGGTTCCCACAAAGTCAAATAGTCTGGCATTCTTCAAGCTGAAAAATTGGTAACCAAATGATGATAACAGAGTTCCCTAAAATCAAAATGGTGCAGAGAAATTGTGACTAGGGAATGACTTCTGTTTCTCATGCAACAAAGACTGAGGGGTGAAATAAAGCAGCAGGAGGCTGAGATCAGACAGGAGGAAGAAGTACTTTTACACAAAGTGTAGAACTTGGGAACTCACTGCCGTATGATTATTAAAATAAAAAATATAAATGGATTTTAAAAGTTAATATGCCAGATTGTGGTAGAGAAGCCCATTAAAAAACTAACTATGAAATACAAAACCATAAAGCATATAGATGAAGATATGACCACTTCCTAAACTGATGCTTGCGCCTCCAATTAGCATATATGGGAGAAAAGTAATTCTGCATGTTTCTTTTATGCTTATCCTTTCTCTGTGAACAAACATAAATAACTGGCTAATGCCAGAGGCAGGAATCAAGTCTTAGATGGATTTTGAGCTAGCATACTTATGCTCTATTTTCACATGTTCTTAATACACAGTCATTATAAGTATATATTTGCATTTGGAGCACTTGCATCTGTGGCTTTGTATGGATGGATACCAGACATACCTTCAGGCATTTTAAAGAGGCTGAAAAAGGCAAAAATGAAATACAATAAGCATTCAAAGGCAGAGGTAGTAAACCTCCAACACTTTTTATAGTTCTTTAAAAATTCACATTGTAGGAATCCCCTTCTAAATGGGAAAGCCTTTGTCTGTAAATTGCATCAATATTTCATTAATTAAATTCATTTTTCTTTCTGTCTTCCTCTCACTCTTTTGTTTAATTAGGATGTAGTCATTTAGAGCCAAACCTCTGTTCAGCCGCTATAAAATATTCATTTCCAGTTGCAGCTTGATAATGAAACAGTATCCTGCAGCTCATTCAGACTGTTGCAAAGCAAGGCAAAGCACCAAAGGGAAGGGAATAAATGCATTTTTTTAAAAAAAAAAAAAAAAACAGACTCAAACACACTCAGTGCAAACTGGTTTCAGGCAAAGAGAAAGGCTGCCAGCTAAAAAGCAATTTATGTAATCCATTGGCAAGGAGGTGGGAAGCCAGTGAATAGAACTTAATGAGTTGACAGCTGTCGAGAGCTCCATGGTGTCAGCTCGTAGCATTTGTTTCGATCATTTGCACATTGTGGGTAAGTGGGAGACTTAGGTACAAGGGATATCCTGGGACCAGCCAGGCAATTTGTTCCACTACCCGTGAGGTGCTGAGGTTCAAAGCCGCCTGGTACAGAGGTTACAGAGCGTTTCTCTGCACCTGTTGGAAAAGCTGTGCTGTGTATGAGAGCAAGGCTAGTGTTCTGAGGGGATGAGTACCAGTAGGCTACCTTGGCAGGGCTGTTTTTCTGAGAGTCGATTGCCTTTGGTGATGAATGGCGTTAAGCTCTGCTGCGGTTTCTTTCTGTCGGTGTGTGCTGTAGGTTTTCTCCGCTGATGAGGAGAATTCCTGTCCTTCTTACGCAGGGGTCCCAGTTTGTGGGACAGTGCAGTCATTTCCAGTACTTTATTTCACTTCAGAAACACTTAAGAGACTAGACCATTTCTTAGGTGCCTCCTACCTCAACCCCACATATCAATTTTTTTCTTGAAAATTCCTGACTTGAGTCATTGCAGTTACATGCAATAACTAGAAATGGCTGAGGCAATTACGGGATTTTTTTGAAAGCTACTTTGCCATCTGAAGCATTTCGGAGTAATACAGTGCTGTACTCGTACTCCAACATTCTGGCAACGTCACTACAGCATCCCAGAGTGCAAAAATGCACATGCTTTGATTTTACACTCTGCTGCCAGTCAAAAGCCTGATATTGATACAACTATGCCAACTTCTGTCAGCTTAGCTTGCAGCGCTCAGAGGTGGTGTAACTCTGCCGGAGAAAACCCTTCTTCTGTTGGCCTTGCTGGATCTAAAGTGAGCAGCTCTTCCAACTTGGATAGGCCAGCAGGGCTGTAATGCCATGAGTGATTAGGGCCTGAGTCTGAAAATTAAGTGCTAAAAATGCCAGAAGGCACCACCTTTTAATGTCAGTGGCTTCTATGACTTGTTTCTGGATAGTGCAGATGACGTTTCAGTAATGGTGCCATAGAGAAAGGAATTTTAAGGAAAAGCTAACTTGTTTCCTCCCAGGAGAGACTGGAGATATACCATCATCCCAAAGCTGTTGCTATAGCTGTTATAGCAAGGGAAAATCAGATTTTGTCTTAGAACAAGGATTGTCAGATTATTTTTTTCTTATTGTTAAAAGGCAGAAACTGACTCAGCAAGAAGCTGACACTTTTGTCTATCTATACAGGGGCTGGAGTACTTCGGATATGGCGAAAATTACCTCTAGCTACATTTTGGCCTTGTCCTGATCAACCTGACCAGTTTAATGCATTCCTAAGACTGAGGTTAAATTTTCTGTGGGCTACCCATAGTCTGGAAGGACTAAGTATTTCTGTGGATTACTAAAGGCTTTTCATGGGCACTGCATAAAATCAGGCATGTTTTCTTTTGTGATTTCCACTGTTGTCAACTCTATAATTAGAATATATGAGAGAAAGATATTTTTTTTCAGAGTACTACCTTGAAATGTCTCACTCAAATTCATTATGCAGTGCTGCTTTATTTCACACTTGTCATTAATTTAATGCTATCTTGCAATCTTGACCAGAGGTTATTGAGGTCAGAAATGTTAGATTACAACAAAGCTGAGTTTAGAGATGACTTTACTGACAGTGGAGAAAGTTTTCTCATGGATTTAGAGCTTCATGTCCTCTCCTTCTGACAATGTTCCTTTGGATGCTTGTTTCCTGGTGTCTCTCAGGAGACTATGGAAATCTGAAGGGTGCAAGAGGAAAAACTTGTAGTACTTGATACCATGATAGACAGAATTGAAGAGAAACAGAAAGCCTCTTTGTTGGGTGTGGGTTGGATTTTCATCCCCTCTTTAAACAGGTAGAAGTATAGATGTTCTCAGCATGTTCCTGTTGGTGTTTAAAGCTGCCTGAATTCCTTTGTCTAACTCTCTCCCTCAGTAAGTGCATTCCAGCTGAGCGTCTATTGGGCCATTAAAGCTAACTTTGTTCCTTTTTTTCATTTTACACAAACACAAAAGATTGATTTGTCTTTACTACGGTTAATCAAACTCAATAGAGAGCTAAATAAATAAGCAAGGAAAATGGCCTTCTTATCCATTATGGAGAGCAAATGCTCTGATTATGCAGGGGCTGTGGAGGAACCCAGCAGGGATAAGTGTTCACCATGTTTGTTGTGCATGGGAGTCTGCCTACCCAATGGCAGAATTTTCTTGCATGACAACTGTTTGCAGCTTGGACCACTTGATGTGACATTTAAGTGAAGTTCAGTTCAAATTTAATGGGATCCCAGGAGGCATTTGTTATGTTCAGCAGCTCAGGAGGTTGAAGTTTACCTGGCTTCATCAATACTTGATGAACCGTGTATGTTTTTTTAAGCCAATGGTTATATGTTTGATGGGAGTATTTTGTAGATCGCTTTCCTTGTTTAAGTTAGTATTAGAGGAGAATGGACAAACTTCTGTCTCTAACTTTCCCAAGCTTTTCTCCATGATTCCTGGTGGTGGTGGGACTGATTGGTTGCTTATTTACTTTTTTGTTACCTGGCTTTTGCTAACGTAATAAGGTGAAGTCAGTTCCCTATACCCCCAGTGAAGTTGTTACTCTATTCGCATTTCAGAAGGAAAGAAAAATAATGTTAATGAGTGCAAAGCATAATTTTTAAGCATCAGATATTTGACAAACGTATTCCTGGATGGAATAACGTCTAGAACTGTTTAACTTCATTTTGATTAGATATGACCTTAATAATGTTGATATATTAGTATGTTAATAAGTTAACAGTAATATATACCTTATGTTGTATACATGTATATATAGAGAGATGTTTTTATAATAGCTGATGACAATCATTTATATCCTATATCAAGAGAGGATGGATGGACTTGTGGTTAAGAGGCTGTCACTGTTCCTGTCTTCTCCCACAGTTGCCTTTGTGATCTTCTTTGTGTTTATGAACTTTCTTATTGTTTATAAACTTAAACTACTTATGGTCTTTTTTAGCAAGTATGTTATATATAAGCTTATATATAAGTATTTACGGGCTATTTTCCTTTGTTAACTGTTCTGTCTATATAATGTTATCCAGGGAGCAGTTCTAGGTACTGATGTGTACCTAGTGGACTATGATTTATTCTGCATGTATTTATTCTGCATTGTGTTTATTCTACATTTAAATGTGTGTGGCACCCCCCTTCCTCTTGTGACTTAATGTGTGAATTCTGTGAGTAACAGTATTTAAATGCCATTTCCTACGTGTGTGTTAATGTTTAGAGAAAAAGGAGAATATTTGTCTGGAAAGAGAAGTCTAGTGCATTAATGCGAATATTCAAAGACAGTTGTTTATCTTATTGGACTCAGAGGTACTTACAATAATTGCAGAAGTTGTTTTAAGGCACATTTATTCAGAGTGATTATGTTTATTGTTACTTTATGAATAACATACCCTGTCACATTAGCTTTTAAGTGCCATGGTTTGGACCATAGAACAGCGTATTTTCTCCTTTATGAATTTTACTGCTATATATGACAACTTTTGGGGGCCCACGTAATAATAAATAGCTGAAATTAAGAAAGAAGCAGGGGAGGAGGAAAATAATTTCCTAATTTAAAAGAACCGTCAGTGATAACTGTGCAGCCCCTAGGGTTGGTTTATCAGTTGCTTCCTGTTTGGGAGGGATGCACTGGGCCAACATGGGGCAGAGCCACGGCCCCTCCACCATCATCTGCTGGGCTGGGCTTTTGCAGATCAGGTGCATCCTGTTAGGTCATGCTGTCACTTGCCATCAGTGATAAATACATGAACACGCTCAGATTTTCTCCAAGGAAAGATGTCCCCTGGGAGAAGGTCTCCCATATCTCTAATTTCTCATTAAGCTTCATTTGTAAGAGATGATGAGATCCCAGCACTAGGTGCTACGCCAGCAGGAGACTGCTTTAAAAATAGAAGCAGAACTTACATGATTTTATCAATGACCACATAAATACAAATGCCAGTTAAACTGCATATGTGACTGCCTCATTGCTACATAGGAACCTTACTTTACGGATTTGTTTCTTTTAAATCACGTGTTAGGGGGGAGTGCAACATAGTGTGCAGATTTTTAGGCTTAAGAGATTGTCATTAAAGCTACTGTGCTGTACTTAGTTATTTATTTCTTGCTCAGAGTGATCCAATCAATAACAGAACAAAATCAAATACAACTCCCTCCCCTCTGAGGAAGAAAAGACAAGCTAAATAAAGATGTCCAGGAGCAAATGCCAGCAAACGACATATTGATTTTCAGCAAAGGAGCAAAGTATAAATGAAAAATATTCTTCTGACACAGTTATTAAGTGCAAGGTAGCACGCAAAGAAAACCCATTTACTCTTACTAGAGGCTGAGTCTTCAAAGGGCAGCTGATTCATCTCAGATCATTTGAGTCTCTAACTTTCTGAAACATAAGCTTCCCTTTACTAAAGGATTTTTCTGCACTTAGGCTTTGCTTTGAGAATGTAAAATGTTTCCTAAAATTCTGATTGTATGCCAAGTAAGCAGATAAGTTGTTTTCTCCCCATTTTATAGCAGTATACACAGAAGCATGAGGAAGGGAGGCAATTTTCCTAGTGTCAGACAGTGAATTTATGACAATATCAGGATTATAAAGTCGAGCAACATGAGGGCTCTGATTCAATGTCCTTAGCAATTTGGACTGGGGCAATCTAAGACGTTACTGCTCCCCAGCAGCCTGCCCTGTCCTTCTGCTGGTGAAGTAGATAACATGTTTGTTCTTCAGCAAGTGTAGTTCATAGGCCAGCATATTAATAAAATTATTTCTGTGGTTAATCCATCGGACTGTATGCATAAGGGGGCTAGTCTCCACACCAGCAGGATGCTAAGTTATGGCAATAGACTGGGTTTTTCCTATATAACTCTGAGAATCTTTACCTCAGCTTTTGCTTCTTGCATCCTGCTTTAAGCAGATGCTGAGGAGAGGGGTAAATGGAAGCCGGTGCTGCCATGTGCATTTGGCTGGTTGTTGGTTCTTCTGAGGGAGATCATGGCACAAGGGAGACCACTCTGAAACTATTTTCAGAGTATTTCCTAAAAGAAATGCCTTCCTTTTGAAGACTGTTGGACAAGCATTGGGAAACAACCACCATTTTTTGTGGTTTTCAGGAAGATAGAGTCCTCAGCAGTGCCTGAATTTAAGCGTTTTGGTCCTTCCAGCAGCTCTCACTGCTGGGAGTTTTTGTGCATTCAGCTCTAATGGCTTAATTTTGGGGATTAAGTGATTAAGTTAATATAGTTAACAGTGGTACACCTCGTGTACCTTTCTTCTGGAGTTTTCACTTTCATCACCACCATCTGCATAACCAGGGTTATGCTTAAAAAGTGAAGGCTGATGGTTTCTCTTTCAACAGGTAGGTTTGTTTCAATAAGAAATAAAAATATAATAGGGAAATGGAACAAGCCATATCAAATCATGAAAAGAACACTCAGTGTGAAAAATCCTTCCTGTATGATTAGTCTGAGAGGCCCTATATTCAGATGGTGTGTACAGACACGCAACTTCCATCTTCAGGGTACTTCTTTGGAAGCAAACAAATGCTCATGGAAAGGACCAATAAGTTGATAAGAAGGGGGAAAGAGGCTCCTCTCATGCCAAAACTGTATCTTTTGTGTTTAAGCCAAGAAATTATGTTTTACAGTCTAGTTCAAAATTCTTGCAAATCTTGAGGGTTAAGCTGAACAGTTTGGAAAAGACTTGCCAGTTGATCCTTTATCACATCAAGATGAAAGGAATACTGTTCTATCGACAAAGAAAAGAAGGTGATTTTGTGTGCATATGTAATCAATAAACAACCAATCTAGATTCCTGGAAATGAATTCTTATTTATTTATTTAGCTCCTAAATAGTATGTAATTTCTTCAGGCCAAGAAATAAATTGAAGGGATTTAGAAGGATTTGCTTATCAGCAGAACACCACGTAGCATTACATTCCTTCTGGTTTTGGGAAGGTACATTGAAGTTGGGTTAAGCTGCTGTGGTTCAATACTTCTCTTTCCCCTGTCAGGGTGCCTTGAACAACAGACGGATTTATCCTTCCTACTTCCCTTTCTCCCCTCTTTGCCCTCCCTTCTCTTTTTCTCTTTGCCATCCTTTCTCTACTCACAACCCGACCAACATCATCACCCTTCCCACTGCCGGCAGACACAGACAGAAGGCAAAAACACCATTTTTTTCACCCATTGTCTTTGCACAGCTTAGGGACAGAACAAAGTCCCTGAAATTTGGCTTCAAACCTGGTCAAAAAGAGTCAGACTTTACAGTCTTAATGAACTATTGATTCTATTGAGACAGGCTTTCTGTTCTCAAAGGGCTAATTCAGCTTTCAAAGCTCTTTTTAAACATGACTGCCCATGACTCTGGATTGACACACAATTGGGGGAATTATTTCTTGCTTTTTTTACTTAACTGGCTAGTTACTTAATCTCTTGTCTGCCGTAGTAGTGGACACATGGCTGATTTTGTTAAGGGGTAGCGCTCTCATGATCCCTACTTAATGATATAATTTTACAACAAATCAGCTTTTATGTCCAGCCAGGAACACACAGCCAGGAAATGCACTTTTGGTCTACTGTTGAAAGGTACATGTTTGCTGGTTACCCACCAGCTCCTGGCCGGTTAGGGTCCTGGGAACATAAGGATGGATTTGTTCCCATGGTCTGAACGGGTCTACAACAGTGATATCTTCTTGCTCCAAGTACAGCTGGCTGAAAGGCTGTGCTGGATAGTTTTACTGCCTCCTTTGGAATAACAGAGAGAAATGCATAATGATGTGTTTATATTACTTAGTGATGGGGAGGATGCAAATACCGAATTGATTTAGAGCGGGTTGGATTGCACTGAAGGTAGATGGAGCAAGTTTTTCCCCACTAAGGCATATACACTAATGGTTTTCATACCTGAATGGCTCAGGCAACTGCTTACCTTCAGTACTGGTGGTTTCTGGTATTTCCTTGGGAAGACTTCTCTATAGTTAATAAAGATCACCACTGAGATTTTTTTCTTGCTGAAAGTCATCCTAAGTATTTTTTTGCTTTATTTTATCCACTGCTTTTCTGAAGCATTCTAAATAGTTCATTTTTTCTTCCTGATGTTTATTACATCCATGTGACACCTGTAGACATTTATTAGAATAGTCCTTGTTAAGTCAAGCTCTGATGTTCAGTTTTGCTAAGCCTGTCTCATTCATACAACTCCCTGGTTCTTTCATCTTTTCAGTGGCTTTTCTCTGAATTGCCTCCAATTACTCGAAGTCTTTTGGCATTGAATTGTCCAAAACTAAATGTAATGAGCTGTGCTGTCTTGATGTAAATTGTTTTAGCCTGTTTGAGATCAATGCCAATTTAAACCAACAGAGGGCTTTGCCCTCTTGCTTTCATATTCACCTCAAATGAGCTATATGAAGAAAAATTATTAGTTTCATTTTTTTTGCTGCATTGCCCCTGCAGAGGCAGACAACCTCAGCATCAGTGTGTGGGGACACAAAGGGCTTGCATGTCTCTGTGCTGTGATAAGAAAATACATGTTGTACTATCCAGTTGGACAGGATTAATACCCTTTAGCAACAGATAGTAGATCCAGGAATCCCCTTAAAAGTTTATACAAGCTGCAAATTGCAGCTTAGGCTTCATAATTATCTGCCTTATTATCATTTTTGCAACATTTCTAATATTTTCCCATTTATATATGCAGATTCTTTGTATCTCTATGTAGTAGCTTGAATTTGTCTAGGCTGAGTCTCTTATGTCTGCTGTACCGTAATGAACTCCAGGATATTTTGCAAATAAAGATTAAATAGAAAGTAAGAAACAAATATAAAGTGTAGAAAGGACAGATGAAGGGTTCCCATTTAATTGGAATATTGTGAACAGAATACAAGTTCTTTAAAAAGCTCAGTTATCAAAGAACAAAAGGTTGAGGTATTCAAGCTAGAAATGACACCTAATGAGATAGACGCTTCCTCTGCTATCTTCTTTTGGCAAGGCAGCAAGTGCCTTGAGCCTCTTCTTTGCCAAGAAACATCTTGGTCTCTGGAAGACAGAAGAGCATCACTAACATTTTGCCATTCCAGGGGGAGCATTTGTTCTGTATGCTGTTATGCATAGAAGACAGTGTGTTGTCTGTATTCCATAATGAATTTGAGATACTTAGAAACTACAGCAGTATAGCAGGATTGGAGGGAGTCAAGTGGTCAGATGTAAGAGACGTGTGTTGAGTTTTAGCTCTGTACATTTTAGGTATGAAAGGCAAATGCACTGCTCAGATGAATACAGCTGTATTTCTCCACTGTTGGAAAGATATTTGTGCCTGGCATTTTGTGGTGGTCGTATTTCAAGAAGGATTGCAATTCTGCTTTCTTGGCGGCAAAGAGATTTACAGTTCTCTCTCAACAAAGCATTTATTGTTGCTTTTCAAATAATGGAGTTGAATTGAAATTAACGTGTATGGTGCACAGAACAGTTTCAAGCAAAAGGCAAGAGGAGAATTGAACCCTACTTTTCCAAGTGAAGCAACTGCTAAGTACATACTTCTGGAGGAATTTGTCCAGGGTTTAAATTTATGGGTCCTTGTCTTTTCTCTCCCCCTAGAGGTGAGAACTCCATCATTCTTGGGTGTGTTATTTATAATTTCATAAAGCTGTTCTGTGACAGGGCTTATTTTACCCACCATGCTTAATCTTTCAGTGCACTCAAAGAGCAATGTGTCAAAAAAAACTTCGAGGTTGGGAAAAGGAAGATTCAGCACCTGCCATTTTGTGTAGAACAAAGGAGCAAAGGTTGTGGATCTGACACATAAATTAGACCTCTGGGAACGTGGAATGGTTGGACAAGAACAGAGTCATCTTGAGCAGGTCTTGCCAAACCATCCAAATTCCTTTGTGCTGTACATCCCACAGCAGTATGTACAATGTAATGAACAAAGATGTAGAACCATCACCATGGAAAGATTGAAGAGGCCCTTAGAGTGAATAATTAGGAGGAGGTGATTACAGAACTAATAATTCATTGAAAGGAATAGGGAGCCAATTCAGTGAAATTGAAAGAATTTGAAGGTAAATATGCCCATAAATCCTCCAGGGTGGACTCAGAGTTTAGCACTTTCTCCTACCCAGGTTTTATTCCAAGGCAATTTCATTAAACACTAGGCGTCCAGGCGCTGACGGGGAAGGTTTGTAAACTCCTTGCCTTTGTTGGGGTGACTGAAGTATTTTTTTCTTCCTTTTAACCAGCCATTTTTGTTTCTTCTCCACTTCGTCGCCACAGACAAAGAGTACGTTTACTGTAAAAAAAAAAAAAAAAAAAAGAAAAGGAAAAGAAAAGTCTGTTCAGACCAAATACAAGCAACAAGAAGTTCTTTGCAAATTCTCAACAACTCTTGACAGTTCTGAAGTATTTTTAAACCACTTCAGAACGTAAGTAAAAGCAAGGTGATTGTGACATCTTATTACTTGATGATCAATTTATATTAAAACACAGAGTGATCAAAATAGCCTATAGATCACAGATTTCCCATGGGATAATTGCTTCTGGCTTACTGTCTTGTCTGCTGCTGTCCCACTACTCCTGCTTAGCACAGGGAGGCACTTAGTCCCAGAATTGCTTGCCTTGACCAAATAAAAAAAGCAGAATGTTTTCATTTGTTCATTGCAGATGGATGATGTTTGTCATAAACAATGCAATCTCTAGTGAACAGGGAAGTCAAAGGATGTGTAGAAACAGGGAGGTAGTGATTGTGTCTAGAAAATCTGATTAATATAATGGAATGTTATTCATAGAATCAATCCCACTTTGTTCAAAAGAAACCAACTTCCGAGCAGTAATTACATTAAATCAAAGAGAACTTTTTTATGATGGAACAATTTTCTGTCAGAAATGCTGGTTTTCCAAATGAAACACTACACCAACAGCAGTTTCACTATATTTTCACCAAATCCTAGTTGAGGTGGTTTCTATGAAGTTTCATATCATTAGAATTAAAGCATATGGCCAAAATGAAGGACTTTCTATTATCAGAATTAAATCATTTAATAAGGTCATGTTGATATTTTTATTTTCTTTTTGTCCAAAACTTAATTTTGTGGATTTTTTGGTATTTGGAAAGTTAATTGTAATTTAAGAAAAAGAGACATTTGAAAACCACTGAACTCTAGGGGAGAGAAATTTCAAGTTTTAGTGAGGATTGGATTAGTCTCTTGAAACTGGGTTACACACTTAGGTCTAGAACTACTAACTTCCTAATGTTTAGGAAATTTTGGACAGCTGCCTCAGGATATCCATAAGTTCTGAACATGTAGAAAAAACTGGGTTTACTTCTCAAAGGGAGCTTCAATGAATTTTTAATTTCACCCCAAACTGACACAAAAAAAAAAAAGGTTAGAAGGCATTTTGTATATATGTGTGTGTGTGTATGTTTGTATATATATGCAATGCTAAGAATTGGGAAAAAGGAAATAGCAAATCAATGTGTGATAAAATACAGTTGACTTGACTAGGAAAATGGTTTTTAGTTCATCATCCGGATTCAAAATATTTCGGGTTTTTTTTGGTCCAATAGTGAAGTACTTTGCAGTTTCCATATTTTAAGCCAAGTAAATAGTTCAGAAATGTAATTATCTGAAACTTACCGAGGGAGTCAATGAAGTCTTTGTTGTTCTGATAAAACTTGACATAGGATGCTAGCTTAGCACTTACAAAAATTGTCAAAAGCTAGAAGATGGAAAACAAATAGTTTAAATATTATCTCTGTTTCCCTCCCTGCAGGCTGGACAGATAGATAGATAGATTTATACACACACACATTTATATATAAAAAACATTGGTATCAAATAGAAAAATTACCGTTCCCAAAAAAACATTAAGAGCTAAAATTCTGTCTTTTGCCCTCAGTAGCTGAGAGCAATCTGTTCTGAGCTTACTGTATTTTCTCAGACTTGAAAGGCATTTTTGGTACAGAACTCATGTGAGGACAGGATCTGTAATTGCAGTTTCTGAAACGTCCGAAAAGAAACATTTCCTATGTAGTATTTTAATTTTTTTAATTGTAAAAGTGTTAAAAGAAATAGTACATTGCAGCTCAATAATATTGACATAGGTTATTATTCTAATGAATTTCAAAAGACATTAAAAAAACAAGGCACTCTACAGATATCAAATCATCTTGCTACAAAGCTACTTACATCATGAATAAGTTCCCCTTCCAAAAATTTAACTGGTTTTAAGGCAAGAAGATGATCAAAGAGAAAGGTATTTGGATCCTTCAATGCTCGTACAATACATCTAATTAGAAAAGGAAAATGCTTATTTTTACAACAGTAGTCATTTTTACGAGTAAGTGCAACTCAGTTGTTCCTTGCTTTCCATGAAATACCAAAGGGTTTTCAACTATTCTTAAATGTAAGCCACGTCACATTCCAATTTTAATCTTCATTTTGCAGATGGAAAAAACAAGGAACAGAAAGCATTCGGTAATTTGCCCGGTAGAACAAATGAGATTTGCCAGGTGGTAAGATCACCCTCCTGTTTCCTTCTATGCATTTATTTCCAGCCCAGCCTTCATTCCTACAGCTATTTTTACCGTCCTCCTAAAATTTCATAGAATTAAGTAGTTTAGGAAGATTAATTATACTTGAATGTGTGACACAAAACAGAGAAAACCCC
>JAOXNG010000031.1:43646873-43657318 GCA_028566535.1 Scolopax minor
CCCGAGGGGAGTCCACAAAGGGGCACCAAGCTCTGAATGACACCCCGAGTGTCCCCCCGAGGCCTCGGGCTGGAAGTCGTGAGATGTCGGCGCAGCTTTTTAAGAAAGACAAAGTTTGCAGCTGGAAAGTTTTCACACCCTTTTAACATTTCACTCCTAGGAATGGTTTACTGGTGTCATGCTAAAGTGACTTCTTACGCAGCTTTTTGGGGAGTTGGTTTGTGCACGCTGAAGTCTTAGAGTCAGAGCTCCTGTTACCTGTGCTGAAGGTGCTGGGAAAACATACAGGGTGCAGGCTGTATGTTAACTGCGAAGTACCTAGGCCTTTCTATAAATGGCGGTCCTGGGAGGGGGATATCCCTGCACATACAACTGAAACGATATCTAAGTGAATGTGTTTCTAAAATCCACATAGTTCTAAAATCCAAGTTCATAGTTCCTTTGTAGTTACGAGACAATCACGTATCGCGTTCTTAAGATTTCTAAGAGTAGTGCATCGTCACTCCGTGGGCTCAGTCTTCTGTTAGTCACAGTGTGATGTCTGCCTCCTTACTGATACTGCTAAAAACTGTTTTGCTGATGTTTACTTGTATAATCTGAACACAATTCTGGAAATGCATCCGGAGTGTCTTCTGCCATATGCATCATAAATATGCAATAATGCATAAAGCAGAAGAAAACAAGCTGAGTTTTCAGGTGTCTGCTTAGAATTGAAACACTATTTAGAAAAAATCCTTTGGCCTGTACAGTGGTGCATCCCCAATATTCTTAATTCTGTGTCCTGCTGAACAAACTAGCCATGTTAATGGCTTGGAAGGCCTCAGTGCATTAGAATACATCACCTGGTGTCAGTGGATCAACTCAAGTTAGTGGAGGAAGAGGCAGGTAGTTTCCTTGCAGATAATGTTCAGGACATCAGAAAAAGCAGGCTTACGCATACCTTGAGCATAGCTGAAATCCTAGTTGTTATGAAGGAATTTGTTTGTTCTGCAGGGAAGAGGAGATAATGAAATCTATGAACTTTTTTCACAAGAGAAATGATATAAGGGTTACCTGTTTAAGCTAGGAGTTACCAGAAGAGGGAAGTGATGGGATATGTTCATATCTCCAACATGGAATTATTTCATTTAAATAATTCATTTCATTATCCCGAGGTATGTTTCCTGTGCTTGCAGAGGGATAAAAAGAAGATAGCTTTTATTTCGCCAATAAGAACCAATGATCTTAGGCTCAGTTCATTTCTCTTAATTCATATATGATCTGAGAAACATTACTGAGTGCTATTAATTATAGGGAAAAGAAATCAATAATTAAAGCTTGCTTGGTTTAAATTTTGGATTTCTGCGTGGTTTTCATAGATACCAAATCTAAAATCTTCCTACCAAATCTAAAGCCTTTTCTTAGCAGTTGATTAAATGAAGCAACTGCTTATAAAATTATATTACAATCAGCAAGCTTATGATCTTGTCTAATATTGCCCTCTGTCAGATAGACCAGAACAGTCCTGTTGTGGGGTTTACAGCAAAAGAAACTATTTTTTTAGCTCAAGTGGCAGGTTATTAGAGCAGAACAATGGGAGTTTTAGCCCCCTGCATCATGAAGTTTGGGATAATCTTCATACTGGAGTATTGTGATGAGTAAATCAAGTGTCCAAGCATGAGGACAGTAACCTCCGGGCTGTTGCAAAGCTGCTGTAGCTGCTGTGTCCTGCTGAATGGTTGCTTTTCTTCGCGTTATGTAGCCTCTGTGATGCCTGTGACTAGCTATCCGCTGCAGGGAGCACCAGAATCCTGCATCTCCTCCTCAAGCACAAGAGATGCCATGGAAGGTCCCATTGTCTGCCATTTTATCCTACCAAGTATAAATATGGATTTCTGGTTAACTAACTTGAAATAGTTAGTTCATACTTTTGTCTTCTGTCTCTGGGCAGGCTTCTGGCTTCGGGTTGCATGACATTTGTCATTGAGCAAGGGAGAGAGCTGAGGGCTGAGTTGTTAAAGCCAAGGGTAAAAAGCCTGAACTCCAGTGTGCCGCTCCCAGCTCTGCTGTCGATTGCTTCTGTGACTGTGCGTCTATATTGCTCACTTGCCTACACGTAAGGCAGGGTAAATGAAATATTTCATAGATAAATGAGGTGGAGATGATGGGGAAAGAAAATGTAATTAATATTTTAATGGATTTTGATATTCAGGTGCATCCAAAATGGTACTGTACTGCTAACTACCAAAAATGTGCAAGTAAACTGTCGTCATTGAGGTTTCAGTACTAAGTACTATCTTCACTTGCTGTAGCAAGTAATGTAGCAATACATTATTATGTTTTTTTATGAAGTAGATACAACTCCTAATCTATTAATGCAGAGGGAAGCAAGTAAAGGATACAAAGCCAAATATTTTCATGTCGGGGACGTTGGTGTGGCATCATTTTCATTAAATAACACTTTTTTGTCTGGAGTTAACACATGCAATGGAATGAACCAGGCTCAGGCTACATAAATTGATGTCATGAGTGGACTACAAGATACAGATCTTTTATATCAGCACTTCCATTATTTGAATTTGCATCCTGATCAGAAATTTGCTTTAAAATCTTCACAGTTTCTCCAGCCCGACTTAGCTGGTGTAATTTTCCCTGCTTTTGCATTTAAGAACAGGAGGAGATCAGGATCAGACCCACAGTCTGGCTACCTTGCCCTTGCTGCCTTCCAGTCTTTTTTTAAAGCATGTTCTCTAAACTCATAGCCATGTGCACTGTCACATTCTGGCAATCCCTCTAGTGCTGTGCCTATGTTATCAAGCTGACACATGTCTAAAATACTAAGATATGATATTTTCAACCTGCTGGGACTTGCTTTTTGTCCCTGTTAGCTTTGATTTTCAGCTTCACAAAATATATGGGAAAGAAAGAAAAAATAGCCAATGACACATTCGGTGGAAGAGAAGAGCTAGCACATGACTCAGGAACAGATTTTGCATCAAAAGCAAATGTATGGATATTAGACCCTTAAACGTCTATAACAACTGATTAGTTAGCTTTAAACAAGAATAAACTATCTGATTTATGAAAGATATATAATATCTGTTAGAGAGAAGACGTATTGAGCATTTACACATAGTATGGGCAGAGGCACACTTCTGATTCTAAAGGGTTTTATTATGTATTTCTTTTGATCATCATGCTAGACCTGAAGGTGCCTTGTATATTAGAAGCCCAAAAGTACTCATGTTCACACAAACTATAACACCTGGAATGATACCTTGGTAGAGCAGACAAACCTATTCTACTTCCATTTTGACTTAAGTAGATTATGAGATACCAAAGCTTATAATTACATCAAAGGGGTATTATCCTGCCTTCATTCTGCCTCTCTATTCCAGTTCCAGTTTATTCATCACAAGAGCTAGAAATCAATGCTTTATCCCAACTGTACGCAGTTTGGAATCTCTGTTCCTGAGCAGTATACAGTGTTAACACTTACCTTAAATGCCGTGTGAGGAGCAGGAGACAAAGATCATACCAGTTTTGAAGCTAGGGATAGAAGGAAAAAAAAAACAACAACCTAACTCGATTAGACTGACTTGATTTCAAATCTCAGATATGCACTAACTCAACAATAGCTGGAGACTCCCTTTTTACAAGGAGTCACGTGGAAAGATGAGAGCTAATGGGTACAAGTTGCTCCTGAGGAGATTCTGATTGGACACAAGAGGAAAATTTTTCACAATTTAAAAAATAAGACATTGGAATAATTTCCCCGGGGAAGTCGTGGATTCTCCAATGTTGGACACTTTAAAGATTCATCAGGACAGGGCGCTGGGCCATCTTGTCTAGCCTGTTCTTTTGCCAAGAAAGGTTGGACCAGATGATTCTTGATGTCCCTTCCAATCTGGCATTCTATGATTATATGATTCTGCACCTTTATTGCAATACTAAATACATTTTTAAAACTTTACGAAGAGCCACACTCAATGATGCTTTTTTCAACTTTTGCTGAGCCTCATAAAAAATGAGATTGCTTGCTCCCATGGGGTGGGATTCTGAGTTATCTCCATGAAGCAATAAGTCTACTGTGGAGTGCTTGGAGATCTGTACTTCCCCTAGAATCTGTCGGTCTTCTGTATGCTAATTCTTTTAGTGTTGAAACATGGATCATTAATGTGTTAGAAAGCATGTGTGCACACATGCTCACTCTGTCTCTTTGTAAACATGTATATATTTATACATCTGTTGATGCTATTTTTATGTTCTGGCTGAAAGGAGCATTTTGGGGAACTGAATAGAGGAGTAGAATAAACTTGCTGAGGAGCAGCACAAGCAAACGTGGAACAAATAGATTGAATCTTGCCTTACCCTCTTTCTCATACTCCTTTTAAATTCTATTAATCCAACTCTTCAGCTTTTGTATAAATCTGAAAGCAGCTAGTACTTCCCAGAATTTTGGGGGAGGTGTTTTGTGAGTGCAGGCAGGTGTGAATCTTGCCCCATTTGAGCTGTGGGTGTAGTCTGAGAGAGAGGACCTCCAGCACATCTGAACTCACAGCAGGGAGATGCCTTTGACAATGTTCACTTATCTCTGCCTGGGAATTAGGGATTCTCAGAAAGCTGTGGGGAGGATTAAGGAGTGTTTGACAGCTGGAGAGAAAGTCAAGGGACTTGGCAGTGTAACAGGAGTATGTATGTATCTGAAACCAAAAAAAAAGTACTTTTTTGTACAGTAGCCTGGACGTACTACCAGATCTGCTCTTATTCCTGTGGTTGATGGATAGCCTTCCCATGGAAGAAATCCTGCAATGTGCCCCACGCAGCTCTAGAGCAATCCTTGAGCATGAAATGATGAATGACCTTTAAGCTTTATTTTCTGATAAGATAACGGAGAGGTTTTCAGGTTTGCCTGAAACCCTTTATTTCACATACTTAAGCATGGCATATAAGCCCAAAGGGAATACAGAAACTGGAAGGCAGTTGAAAATGTTTGTGGCCTAGTTCTTTTTGATAAAAAGTGAAGACTTTTTATGTCTTCATATGTACTGTGGGGACATCATCTAGTTTCCTCTGAACTGTTTGTGTCAATCCAAAACAAGAAAAACTCCTAAAATGCAAATTTCAACTTCTTTCTTAAAATGGCTTTCATTTTGAAAATGCTGCTTTTAAATAAAAAATAAAAAAGTAACTTCATATTCTAAGTAAGTATCTAATTATGAAACAAACTAAAGTTTTGTAATTGTAAGTATCATGTGGGGATTTCTCTACATTTGTCTTTTTTTATTATTTCTGAAAAGATGATGAGTAATGTTCACTTTTAACTAACTTGGGAGCTTTTTACTACTCCCTTTCAGTTTTTCAGTTTCCTTTCTCCCCCGTTAGCTTCTCCAGAACATTAAACCATACTTTTCTCCATAGGAAACATCTGTCACTAGCTCTGTACCAATTGTGTTAGAAAAATAAAACCTTTGATTACATTTATCAAAGGAGTTGGGCCAGTATATTTCAGTATCTTCAGTTGTTTCATTCGTAGCTTTTCATTATATTTTGAATAGCAATGGTAAAGGTCCATCCCTGGAGCTGTGTGATCTTCCCACATATGCTGTTTTCCATATCTATCACTTTTCCCTTGGAAAGGAAAAGCAAACAAAAATGATTTTGGAGAGAGAGGGGAAAAAAGGTCTCCTTCACTGAGGCGATATTTTTAGAAGCAGCTGGTAAAACAAACTGCAAATGTTGTGCCTGGAGCACCTCTATTCTAATAACAGGATTGTTTAAAGATGAAAGCAGTCATTTGGGTGTCTAGCTTGCTCTGTTAGTAGCAATTCTTCCTCCAATACGGGAAGAGGAAGGAAATCTGGGTTCCCTACCTCACCCCCTCTGGAAAGGTATGTCCACATTCTCTGCTGAGGGATGAGCCCTCCCCTAGTGCCTTCTGCAGCAAACACAAACAACTGATAGCATAGCAAAGAAATGAATCTCAGTCATCTATACTCTGCTTGCTATTGAACTAGTACATTTGTTATTCTTCTGGTGATTTTTTTATTTATTTTTTTTTACTTTGCCTCCCAGATGACCTTCCCTTCCAAGTGACAAGCTGCAAGTTTTCTGTTGGCCTGTCTTCTAGGTGGCAAGTGTCCAGACACGAGCTGCCAATTCAGATAGTTTAAGAAACTCTTAAAAGCTGCCAGGCTTGGCACTCCTTATGTAACAACACTATATTCACACGGAAATGTTTAAAGTATGCTGAGGAACTTGAGCAGTTTTGTTTCTTTTTCCATACCAAATTTGCTTAGCTTCCATTAAATCTAATTAATTAGGAGTGTGAGCTGCAAATGAGGTAACAGCCATTTGGAGTACTTTTAAAAACAGACTTTTTGGAAAGGCACAGTTTTATGGTGATATTTGGAATATCAATTGGTCTTGATACCTACTGCTTTTTTCTTAAAATCCCTGAAAAAAACAATATTGTTTCTTGTATTTTATTGCTCTTTTATCTCTGATGCCAGCTACACACCCAACATGCTTATTTAAAATGAATTTTAGCAGTTGGATCTGGGAGATGGCTGCATGTGAGGATGTCCAATAGCTCCAGCAACGTTTTATAGCTATATTGCCATAATTTTTCCAGTGGCTGAAAGGAGCTTTGTGAATATTAGTGCAGCTCAGCACTTGCTTCAGAGATCTAAATTTTAGATTTATACGGTGACAAGAGATAGTTAATCCTTTTGTGGACCAGGCCCTTAAGGACTGTCTGAATGGCAGGACTTGAAATAAGACCTTGGAGTCTTAATTCTTTTACTTTCAAACCTCGGTTAATCTCTCCTTCACTTTTAAATAAAGGTTGCATTTTGATCCTACAGATTTCTTAAATCTTCTGTCCGATACACACTCCAGGAGGCCATTTTTCTCGGAATCCAGTCATGTTAGGGCAATGACAGCTTTTACTGCGGTGTGTCATATTACATTAATTTTCTTATTCAAGGGAGATTTCAATAAATGCAAAACAAGACGATAGAGCTATCTACAGTGAAGTTAAAGATTTTAGACATCAGCTTAGAGCAATGATCGTTGTTCCTTGTTGAACAGCAGTTCTTTATCAGTTTTCTCTGTTGTTTTGTCTTGCGCTGTTCTTTTCTGGTAATGAAATGCATAGAACTGTACACATCATTGCAGGGGTAGCAGTGACAAAGCTGTGTAGAGAGGCACTGTTATCTCTCTGCTCCATTACAGTGAAACCTCTGCTTATACACAGCCTGAGTTCTGAAAATAGTTGGAAATCTTAATAAGCATAGGGAACTGGTGCAGAGGAAAGAGATTCTTTGCAACAGAGGATTAAGGGATGACAAATGCAGTTTCCTTTTATAAAATCCAAGAAGTTTGAGCTCTGCATCTCTGACTGGAGGACTGGGAAAGGTGCTGGAAATAGGAATAAGGGGAAATATATTTATATATGTATTTAGGTATATAAATGTATATATGTTTGGTATAAGCATATCTATATGTATGTAATACCTAGTAAATATATGTGTGTGTAAGTGTATACATATAAGCATTATTCAGTTACATAATATGATGACAGATTTCAGATAGTTCTAGGAGATATCTTAGGTATGAGAACAGAGTGCTGGTAATATCCTGGTCTCGTACCCAGGAGATGGCCTGTCACATTTCAGGTCTCTCTGATTCTACTGTAAGAAACTTAGTGCTAATGTAAGTTAACAGTAACATATAAGCTTTACTGTCATCGGTGTAAAACTGCTGCGAGCTGCAAATCATTCTCTTAAGTTTCAGATGTGGGATAGTTTGCTAGAACTGAACATCAGATCAGAAATGGTGAATCTGGAAATTTATTGCATGCATGAAAAAAGGAAAATTGTGTTCACAAGGAATTCCTGGGAGACTACACTGGAGAATACGCTTAAAATACCAACAGCAGAACTTCTTTATGTCATTCCTCACTTGTTTATAACTTTCTTCCAAACCTTTTGTTCAGAGCATTTATGAATGAGTTGTTGATTTTTCTTTCGGAAAAGGAAGCAGTCAGCACTTGGATCTCCACAGCAGTTTGGAATTGGATGCAAATTAAATACTTTCATGGTCAGAAAATTCAAAAAAATTGTGTTTAGATTCCTGTATATATGCATGTGCATGCATAATTGCTAATTACAGTACCACATGGCTGGAAAAACTGGCAGCCTGATGAGATGTTGAGTGCCTTCAGTTTTCACTGGAATTAATGAAAGTAGAAAGTATATAGCAGATTGTAGGATTAGGGCTGAGTTTGTATAGTTATATATTAAAAAAAAAAAATCACTCTATAGAATTAGCTAGACCTTAAATCACAGTCTGGAAAAATAAAATCTGTATGGCTTAACATGGAAAGACTTCAGCCAGAGCATTTCAAAGCTCAGTGCTAGACTGTAACAGCTTGTTTATATAAGCTGCATATTGTGTATATTTTTTACTGTATTTCATTACAAGGCCCTCCTTTATTCTACATGGTGTGAATACATGAGAAATTCCTGTTAGTTTTCTGAGATCAGGCAGCTTCTGACTTTTACTTACTTTTTTGAGCCCCTTTTGTGAATCTGTATTCTGTACATTAATATTCTTGAAAAGAGCAGAGATGAATCCTCCTTTTGCTTAGAAAATATGTTCTGTCTTTAAAGTAAATCATTGCAACTTCCATTTTTGATTTGAACACTTGATAGTGTTCTGGATCCTCTTGGTCTTACCTGACAGAACACAGAGCCCTGTATGTCAGGTACTACGTTTAGACAAAAATGTACTTCTACTATTTCAGTCATTGTTTATCTCAAACTTCAAAAATATTTTGCGGGTATTGAAAAGAAGCTTTCCAGACCTTTAGTAAGAAGGATGGACTCTGTTTTCTCCACTTTATAAATGACATAATCAGAAAGGTTAGAAGGATGCTTCCTTAGATGATTCACTAACAAGCTTTAGTTGAGAAAAACACAGAGAAGATTTGAGAGATGCATGGAGAAAAGAATTTGTAGGGCATGCAATGGTTGCAGAGGTGGGAGGAGGAAAAAATACTGCTGAGGTTAAAGGAAAAATTTCACTAATAAAAGGGGAGGAAATATTTCTAAGTAATTTTTTTTTCAGTGTGAAAAACCATATTAAAGCAAAAGGAACAATTTCACCCATAGTTATACCTGAATGCCGTAGGTGAGCAAACAAATACTCCTCACTGATACATGTGTTTGCTTTTAGAGTCTAGGCCAGTGGCTTTAGTGGGTTTATATCCTGTTGGTCCCTGTGGGGCCCACATAGTGCTGGAGTTCAGGGGTGGGTTCCAATATGTTTCTCACTTCTCCAGTGGAGTCCTTTACTTACATCCAATTTACAAGTTCCCTCAGTCACACTTCTGTAAAACCATTGAAAGCAGTACAGTAACTACAAGAATGCCGAGGGCATACATTGACCTACAGTCTTTTCTTATGAATGGTGATGGTAGGAGACCTGAACTTGACTCTCAGATCCAAACTTGAGTTGGCAGAGAGTTGGTATGAATAATGTCTTTAGAGTTGGAAATAGATCTGATATTTTTCAAGTTGGAAATGCATCCAATGAAACATAATAAGCATGGAACCCCATGGCAGAGTTTTCAAAGTGGAATGTATTTTTCTAAAAGAAATGTGAAGCTGAGGAAAGAGGAGAAATGAAGCACTTTTCCAGTTAACTCCATGCACTGCCTCCCTAGCTATGAAGACAGAGTACTAACAGCTGTCATGCCAAATCTTAATCCTTCTTAGTCTGCCCTGGCCAGGGTGTGCGCCCACACACACGTGGGTGGGAGCGTGTGGCAGAGCGATGAGCTTGTCCCCAACGTGGCTGTGGGCACCTTCTTCCAGACTCCTCGCTGGCTTCGCTGGAGCTCGGCCACACACAGCGTTTCCTGCCAGGCCAGACCGGCGCCAGACCAGGTGCCAGATGCAAAATGGTGTTTCCCCCTCGTCTGGCTGGTTCCTACCCCAGTTCCTCCCCGGGGTGACCTGAGGCTGGTGGAGCCTCTCCCTGGCTCTGCTGTTGGGCTGGATGCAGATGCGAGGGCGAAGCGCGCTCCTGCCCTGGGGGGCAGCGCAGGCGTGTGGTCACAGGCTGGTGCCAGCGCCGCTGGCATCAGGACGCTTCGCTTGGCGTCGCTGCCAGGCACAGGACGGCAAAGCTGCGCGGCCAAGCACACATCGGTGGGGGCATCTGGGGAGGAAGGACGCGGTGCTGAGTGCGGTGCCCGGGGAAGCCGGCCGGCCGGCAAGCAGGCAGCGAGCACAACGCTTTGGCCGTGCCGCTGGGCCGCAGCTGGTGAGGACACTTTGCGTCTGGAGAAGAGAAGGCTGAGGGGGGATCTGATCAACGCTTATAAATACTTAAAGGGAGGGTGTCAGGAGGATGGGGCCGGTCTTTTCTCAGTGGTGCCCAGGGATAGGACAAGAGGA
>JAOXNG010000031.1:43704271-43718704 GCA_028566535.1 Scolopax minor
CTGGACCCATTCCAGCACCTCAATGTCTTTTTTGTGGTAAGGGGCCCAAAACTGGACACATTAATCAAGATGGGGCCTCACCAGTTCCAAGTACAGGGGGACAATCACCGCTCAGTCACCATCCTGTTCCTTATGAGTTTAGACAAAACTAAACTACTTCAATGAAATACTAATAAGAAAATAAAAATAAAATAATAAAAGAGATATAAATATACATACAAAATCATACCAGGCTCCCAGGCAGGCAGGCATTGAGAAGTTCCAGACTGGACACAGTGGGAACCAGATTCTGGAACACACTGTTGGGGATCAAAGGCGGACAAACTCACAGAGTTTCCATCATCGAAGAGGAGCCAACCTTGCCCTCCCCACCCCTCAGCTTTTATAGGAGGCATGGCAGATGAAACGGAACACCCTATTGGTCAGCTTAAGTCACCTGACCTGCCTGCTCCCACCCCCGGAGTAAACAGCCAGGTCAGCTGACCCTGGTTGCCACAGCAACAAGGACAGGCAAGATCCTCTCTCGGGGAGGGGGAATTGCCCCTATTCTACCCAGAACCAGGAAACTGTCCAGTTTGCCAACGGCCTCCAATTTAGTACTAAATTCGAAGCTCCACAGATAGACCAGATTTCCACATTTATAAAACTTTATATAACTAGTTCAGGTATGGAAGCCCACACCGTAGATACGTGAAATTATAAATATCATCACTTGTTCCTCACCTGGGTTTTGGTTTGCCTATGTCATCCAGCAAGCACAAGAGCCGAGAAGCCTAGCAGGTCTCCTTTTTCCAATGTCCAATTGTCCCTCTCACTTTTGTACAGCAAAACGTGCACTTCTGCAAAACAGCAATTGGTTCCAACTAGCTCATAACAGGGCCTTTTTAATATACAGCTGTCTACATTTTACTTACCCATCCAAACATATTGATAGCAACCAACAGCATTTACATAATACACCATTTTAAGTAGCTAGGCTGTAAACAAATTTGCAATGTACAAGTGGTTGCCAAGACACCAGTACTGCGGCATGGAGCTTAGGCAGATTTTATACACTTACATCCAAACACATAATTTAGAAAACCTCTCTCCAGAGGCTCGTTACATAGTCCCAGCAGAGTCTTAGACCATCTCCCAAAAGCAGCGGGGCAGGGTGTGAGGTGTAGAGTACAGTGCCAATTACTGGGCTGCAGCCAGGTATATGAAAAGAAGCAGATCAAGTTCATTTAGAGGGTCCGTTTACACATTTATACAGCATGTATAATTTCCAGCAATAATGGGTCCAACACAAGACAAAACAGTCAAAAGGCAATACAAAGGGCAGTTGAAAATACTGTTGAAATGATTCAATTTAGGCCCACTGAATAAAGTTAAATATGCTTCATGCGTACAATAGACATTATATATTACAATAATTACATCACTTACTTATACATTACAGTAATTAATATGTTCGGAGATGAGCAAAGCCAGAACAAAATGCTTTAATCAGCTTTTTCTTCAGAACATTTGGATTATGCAGAAACTTTATTTTCTATCAGAAAATCATTCCCAGCACATGATTCTTGGTCATGGAGCTTATGGGTTTAATAACCCAGCTACAAAATTTAAATCCTGTGGCATAAGGGCTTTTGTAGTAACTTTCTATAGTTAATAAGTGATTGAAGGGGAAGCAAATAGTTTTTCTGAGAAAAACTGAAGTAAAGGGTCAGTGCTGAAGACTTTGGAAACAGGTTGTCACAGCCATGACATTACATGATAAATTAAGTCAGAACAATGTGGAGAAATGTAGCTTTAAGGGAAGAAGACATGTCAGGCTGCGGGGTCTGAGTAAGCCAGATCCTGACACCCATGGGTGGCTTTTGAATGGGTTAGTCACTATTTTTGGACTCTGTTGCACAAGCATTTAACTCAGTTAACAACATTAAAAGACACTCAGGTGAATTGCCACTTATCTCTTATTGTAATGTCTGTTGAAAATGAGCATCCAGTCTTGCAGACAGAGGCATCACCTTACTTTTGGAAGAGCAAATCAAACACCATTTTCCCCACAAAATGCCCATGTGGGGTCACACATGGTGTGACCTTGCTGGTCACCCACTCATAATATGGTGACTGTCTTGTCGGTCACATCCATCAGAGATGAAGCATTAAAAAGAAAGAGCAAGCATTAAAAATTATTTGATCTACAAAAATCAGATCTAAATTTCAGCCCCATGTAAAATCAGGAGATTTTAAGAATTCATTTTCATGTGAGCCTGTTATTTACTATTCTGAAGGCAAAGGGCTTCTAAGGGTTTCATTAAGTCTTCATGAAGAATCTTAGTATATCTGTTGCAAACCTATATGGGTCCTTGAGAAATGAGGGTCTGAAATATGAAGATTTGACTGAAGACCTTATTTTACCCCAGCTAAGATTTCTGAGCTCAAATATAAACAGTTAATTTAATTTTGTCACTGAAAGGAAGAGACACAGCTTTTCGGGCTGCTTTTAACATGTCAGATCTTCTAAAAGCCTTCTAAAAGTCAATGGGACTTTTTTTTTTTTATTTTCTTTTTCCATTTTAGACTTCACTTCAGAACCTCAACCTTTAGCTTATCAATTTCATGATCAGTTACAAAAACCTTTTGGGGAACATTTCACAGCTCTAACTGGACACCTGGAATTCAGAAAATAAGGAATACATTCCAATAGAAGAATTAGTTCTATTGAAGTATATTAAAATCAATAATAATGAATTTTCCCACTGAGATGGCATGCTTGATAATGCCAGAAAACAGAATGCCTTATTTGTCTGTAAGATCAGAAGGAATTTGGATTTTCTTTTGGTTGGGAAGAGCAGAGTGCCAAGGAGACCAGCAGCAGCTCCTTAAGAGAGGACATGCCACAGCTCACAGAGTGTAGTTCTGAGGGAAAAGTTATATGGCCCGTGGCATTGTGCTGACTGTGCACACTGCCAAAATGAAACTGCCACAGCTTTTGGTGCAAGGAAGCAACTGCTCTGGTGCAGAAGGTTCAAATCTGTTCTATCCATCCATGTTTTTCTGAGATTGCATTGGCCAGAGTCTCAACTCCTCTTACTCCACAAGGGACCTAAGCACCTCTTGTGCTGCCTGGTTTCATGTAGTGCTAATAGAAACTGAATCAATACCTAGAAATTCTGAACTGAGATTTGCTAATGGCAAAGTAAAACAAATGGATGCAGCTTTGGAAAGGGTAGGGGAAAGTAGATTCATATTATACTAATTGCCCTGAAAAACATCACAATTATTTGTTTCTTTCACCACCAATTGATACAGAAGAAAACATCTTTCATTAACTGGCACTAAATTGTTTTAGCAGCATAAGAGTGGACTGAAGCCCTATTCTTGATGTGTCAGAACAATTGATGACAGCAAAACCAAACTGTATCTGTTCTTTGATTCAGACATCAGCTATGCTAGAACTCCAAAGGTACATGTCTAATTTGACATGTCATCTCACTTGAATGTGAGATCACATTTTTCATGAAAGTAAAGCTCTTCAAGATTTTTCAGGAAGGTAGTATAATTATCAGGATGTTAGTTGATAGCTTGACATGATTTAAGAAAAAGTCCTAGATGACTGGCAGAATTTTGTTATTCTGAAGCTAATACAAGACACCAGAAATTTAACGTAACTACAGAAATAGCTGTTACTAAATGCATTTCTGCAGTTGCTGCAAGAATTATTTTGAAAGTTTGGAAGTTTGCCTGTGAGCTCAGTCTAAACTGAACAATACTAACTCCAGTGAGAGGGAGACGGCAAAATCAGAAGAATCTCATGCTGCCTGAGGGGCAGACTGGGGAGACTGCAGAGACATGGGTTTCTTTTCTACAGCTGTGTGACTAACTAGATATAAGATATATTGAGGTTTGTTTCTGTTTTGTTTTTTTTTTTTTCCTCTGCTTGCCTAACTTGAAATTCAGCTCAGTGTTCATGTCTCTAGATACAGACTTCTATTTCAATGGAGTGGAAATGCTGAAATGTTTTAAATACATTAAAATTAGACAGATCCAGAATACATGAGTCCATTTGTCAGAGAGCTCTCCTGTGCCACAGAGTACTTGGAGACAGTTTAAACCTTACCTGAGAGACAGACTTCCTCAGTTCTTGTACCAGAGCAAAGTGACACAGTAGTTGTGTCTCCATTTACCAGCAATATAAGCATGCTACTTATTTACATCCTGCCCCTCTCGTGAGGCCTCCAATGACATGAAAAAAATTTACATTCAATTTTCTCCAATTCACAAGAATTGGAAAAGTAAAGAAAGATAAAGAAACCTTACTTGTCTTTAGCCGCTGGAAAAAAAAAAAGTTTTAAAAGATATAGTTCAATTGTTTCCATTTTACCATGGGAAAACTGAAAATTGAAAAGATACATGCTTAAGAGTTGATACTGATTTGATGGCTGAAACAGGGAAAGGACTTCTAGCCCCTTTAAAATAGCAACATCAGTAGGATGTATTAAAATTTCAACCATCTGTCAAGAGGAATGTCTTGTCACATTTTATTTTGTTGACTTTTTATTAACAGGAAAGAGCACTGACTCTGCCCCCAGGCTACGAGAACAAAAGTGGTTTCTGCTGAGGCTTTGGCTTCAGCTTCAGCTTCTTCGGTTCTCTTTTCTATCGCCTTTTAATTCAGTCTCCTTTGTGCTTGGATCTTGTCTAAGCTAGCCCTGATCTTACAGGATTAGAGATCTCCCAAAAATATTTGATTATATATTTCTATTACAAGCTGAAAAGAATCTAGCATTCTTATATCCTGGGCTGCATTCATTAGAGTTACCATTTTCCTCAGGCTTTCCTAGTCTCTTTATGTGCAATACTCAATTCTTTGTTGTGCAGCAGCTCAGGCTCTTGCTGTGTCGCAGTCTTGTGTGAGACCACATTGGCTGTGTTTCTAAGTCTGAGGCTGTGGGAAGAGATGCCTTCTTCATCCTTTGAATGGAAATATTTTGGAATATCAGATTCTGGAATTCTACTTTCTTGAAGGGTTTTTTTCCTTTCTCCATTTCTTATCCTAGAAACGTATACCTTATTTTAGGAAAGTGAGGAAGTGGTCTTGCTCAACAACTTTTCACATCAGAATATAATATAACTAATTCTAAAAACTTAAAAGGGAAATAGAGGGGAAACGTGAGATTATGTTGGTCAGATTCTTCATTTTTCATTTCTACTGCAGCTTTGATGTAAGTTCTAGAAGCACCTTAAGTAACATGGCTGATATTCATCATAGAAAATTCTGTTTCTTCCTTTACCACTCAGATAGGATGAAGTTTTCATGTTGTTTTATTTTTCAGTTACTTATGGTATGTTTTTTGTATTTCAGCTGTCTTACCAAAGGCAGTCAAGCAGCATGCCATTACGAATTGCAGTGTTTGAGATGGTTTTGAGGTCCATCATGACCACAGTTTGACCCAGCAACAATACTTCCAACAAATGCAAGTTTCAGTCTTATTGTGGAAAATTTATCTGTAGCAGAGGAAAGAATCCTTTGACTACCCTAATCCTGAATGACTTTTTGGGTATCTTGGGCTCAGATCACTGAACATCTTGAAATCAAAGGCTAGGACTATGAAAGTAGTTAGTAGTACATGGGAATGTAATGTAGAGTGGAAATTCATCTATGCTCATAGTATCTTACTGCTACTAGTAGTCTTGTTGAAGAGGCAGGTTGTTCCATCTATACTATCAATATGATGGCCAGATTATTACTTTCATCAATATTAACATCTCACAAAGGCAGAGGTGGAAGATCCCAGTGGTACAGCACCACCCCAGGAAGTTTTCCATTCCTTCCACTCCTTGTCCGCTATGCGGACATCTTATAGCTTGGTCTCATACACAAACTTAAATTACCAGTGCCCACACACACCAAATTTCCCAAACTCTGAAATCTTTAAGTATTATTCACAATAAATGCAGAAGTCTGGAAACTGAGCCTCGGGCTCACCATGGTAATGCAGGGTATATCCACCAGCTCAGCACTAATGGCTGGAGGCTGGAAAAGCTGTGGAATTCATTACAGAGGAACCTGCTGCCCAGCCTATTTTGAGAAGAAAATCACGTTTCTCACAAATGTGCTGCTTGATCGATTAAACCCAGTTGATTTTAAACAACTACTAAAACCTTTCACCTGACTGGCATCACATGCTTTGCACTTACAGTCCCATATACCAGGAAAATTGCTGCTTATTTGTTCCTAGGTATCCAGCTTCATTTTCATAATCATACTCCTGTTCCTCTCCAGATTTCACAATATATACCCTAGCAGGTTTGAATTAGACATATGCCTCCCAGCAAGAACTTCAATACAGAGATTGTATTTCCTAACTTTAGTATGCTAGGATTTTCTTTGTACACCAGTCACTTGTGGTGATCCTACCCATGGGGGATCTCACATAAACAGCTGTTGCCTGTCCAGATGTAGGATGCCATATGACAGATGAATTAGTTTTGGACATCATTTCAGCAGAGAAGATTAGCTTCATAATTTTATTTTTTGTCAGCTGATAGGGACATCAGTTAAAAAATTCTTCCTATGTATATTACAGTTTATGAAAGGAATATAGAGAGAAGTAGATAATATGACTGTTACTGTCTTCTATTGTGTCATACTCTACGAGCTGCACACATTGCTCAACAGTTGCAACCATTTCTTGTTTATCTTCAGATCTCAAGAATGTTACTTTCGCCACTGTAACATAGTGGCAGAGGCAGTTATTCTATTGGCATTCAGCAAGAACCAACAACAGCAAAATTCTATATATTTTGGAGAGTTGGAAATATTCGGCTGTTTTGACAGGGAGTTACTTCTAGATACCTATGTTAAAAATAAAAAAAAAAAAATCATAACCTGTGCATCAATCAATCAATTAAGCCAAGTACAAGAGAATCAAACAGGAGAGAATCAAAACACTGGCTTTGTAGGACTGCCACATTGATAAGAAAATGAAGGAGTTTTATGACCTAGCCTACCATCAGAAAATTTTTCAGCACTCTTTTTTCACCACAGATTTGTCCCAGTTGCAAGTGAGCAAGTTCAAAAATTTCTATTCTGCATTGTTGGAAGCTTTTCCTTTAGGGTGACCTTTCCATTCATTTTGCATTCAGAAATGGTCTATAAAAATAAGGATCTCAAGGGGGAAGAGGTATTGCTTAAAATGATTAAAGGTAATATATGATATTATATATATTTTAAAATATATATATATATTTAAAAAAAAAAAAAAAACATATTACTTTAGGGGAAAACAACATGAAGCAGAAAAAAAAAAAAACCAAAATGTAGCTTCCAAGAAGGTTTACAGAGTGGCGTAACAAACTGAAACATCTCAGAGAACAAAATACCACAGAGGAGAGAAATCTTAGGAATGGAAAGGTAAAGAAGACAAATACATTCCAAACATACTGCAACTGAGATGAGCTTAGCAGATGAGAGACAGGTGTAGAGAACAGACTAAAATTAGAGGCAAGAAGGCTATGCATTTGCGATAATTAAATCCTGAGCTATCATTACTCACCTAAGAGAATGGAGTATATCAAAATGCAAATTATAATAGATAATTTCCATAATTACTAACTGTAAAACATCCAGCTATTGCAAAAAGTCAGTGCTAGATTCTCAATGGGAGTTGGCCTTTGCAACCAGAATTGAGCATTGTACAACACCAACATTTTAGAGCCTTTGCTGTCGTAGGAGATCCACAGAAACACAGATGGTTGTGCCACCCATCTGGCAAAGGGGACACCTGAGTTCCAGTGCCAGTATAATTTCAGTGAATATATACATAAGGTTAACTGAAGCAAAATATTTCTCCCATTTCCCCTGTAGCTTAGTAGCTGTGAGGCAGTAATGTCCTACTCTTCTCCCCATCCAGATTTTCACAGTCAATAATTTCTCTGTATGACTTGGTATAGTTTCAAGAGGCAAAAGAGATTATTCTTCCCACAATATCTGACTGAGTCATATTCAGACCATTAGTGTGGGAGATGCAGCTTCAAATTATTTTAGACAGAGAGAAAGTTAATCTCCATCTCCCATCTCTGAATAGCAGCTCTTATGACCAAGCCACTAGATAAAAGGATGTAAGGTAGAACATCTACCTTGGATCAGGGGTCCAAGTACTTGCTGTATTCCATGAACGTATCTCGCATTAGACATTACAGAGCAGATCAGTGAAGGAATGGTTATGCATCAGATTTCAGTGCTGTTGACCCTCAATGCACTGCTAGGCCAACAAGAGACTTTAGTTTCCTAGAAAATTTCATTTAGGAAACTTTAAGAACCTAAAGCAAGTGAACAGGTTTTGTGAGGATCTGGCTGGTTTTGGATATAAGTAAAAACCAGCTGATCTTGTAAGGACCCAGGTAAATCAGTCATTTTTTTAAATGTAAGACCTTGCTCCATGCTCTTTACAATAGGCAGCAGAAGGCCGTATAACATCTGTTGCCTATATATCTCAAAGTGATGTACACATTTTTAGCCTCTGTTATGTCTCATGAAATAACCCAAGACATCTTTCAAGCTATGCTTTCTAAGGTGAAAAAATAATGAAATAACCCTTTGCATCATAATGCCCCAATGGGTTCTGCTCTGTGTGTGCAGATTTTTTGCTACTATGGTTGATAGAAGATTAGAAAAGTCTGCACCACAAAAAAAAAAAAAAAAAAAGTAGTCCTTTGATCCTGTAGGATAATAGGCTTCAGTGTTCCCAGGTTACTGTCAGAAAGCAATCTCCAAGAGGCCAGCTAGCTGGAGCAAAAAATAGGTTTCTATACAACTAAAGTTAGGGAGAAAGTTGGAGTCTTTTGAATTCAATCATTTTTCAGGGTGTTCATCCCAAGGGCATCCAAACACAAAGGTGAGAGGTGTGAAATAAAAAATGGAATAGAGCAGAATAGTTAGGCATTGGAAGGTCACAAAGGGAGGCAGCTTTTTTTTGGAACACATTAGCTTTAGTGGTAAGTAAACCTTAAAGTTCAAAAATCAACTCCAGATGGACAATCCAAAATTCAGTTATTCTCTAAACTTTTTTATACTCTTCTGTGGAAGAAGAAAACAGAGCATCCTCCACTGTCCTTTACATGGTATAAGTGGGGGTAACAGAGATCAGGCATCGGTCTTTTAATTTCAGTAGCATTACACAGGTGGTTTATCTGTCTCATCAGGCAGCAAATCTCCTGGGAACAGACTTTCAACTAAAACATCCCTTTGGTTTAAAAATATGATAGAAATATCTGCCACCAGAAAGTATTACTAATTTTATTTCTAGCTTCACTTGGAAGCTGCAAATTCATAGACAGTAGTGGAAATGGGTTTTATAAGAGATACATTTACTTATCCAACTTTTTTCAAAAACCTCATGGCAGGGCAGAATACACAGGAAGAACCATACTTTCTTCAAACCACTTTACTTTCTCATTAAGTTACCGTTTCCACCAAACTCATATAGATCCTGTCTGCCACTTTTATTACTGTAACAGGAATATCAGGTTAGAAATGCAACCAAGGTAGAAGAAAAAAATATTACTAATGCCTGGAGCTGACTGAGGGTCAGCTGAGCTGGGTCTGATTCAATTGACTCTACCTTCAGGAAACACTGAATCTCATCTTTGTCGTACCCTTAGACATTAGTATCTGGCCCTGTAGTGTTTGCAGGAGTGGACTCAAGGCTGTGGCTGAGAGCAAATTCACATTAGTCACATGGGAACATTCCACCTCGCAGTCTTGAACAGTCTCCAGGGCATTTGTGTGCTGCAGGAGCACGCGTGGACACATGCATCTAGCAGGTAAAAGGGCACCAACTCTCCCTGCTTAGCCCTCTACTTTCCAACCCTTTCACTTTTTCTTGTGGCAACCTTATGGATTTACAGGTGAGGACAACAGGCTCTGGACCATCATCCTCTTGGGGTTCCAGTGCTCTACCATAAAGACAGAGCGCTTTCATGGCAGCTGATTACCACAGGCATAATATGTGCTCAAAGTTCAGCATATGCATAATTGTTTTCTTGAATCAAGAATCAATTGATCCTTCCAGTACTGGTTACAGCCTTGATCTTGCACTGCACACTGATTCATGGCTTTGGCTTCATGGAAATTATTGAAGAATCAGTGCTAATTTCCCACATTTTAGAAATGTTTAGGTAGATGAGTGTGAGAATCAATCAATGTACTCCCTTTGCCATTATAAATCTTAGCTGCTATCAACATCTAGTGCCAGAAGATGTGAAATAAAATATTTCACTCCCAAAAACTAATGCGAATGCCTTTGAGAGAAGAGGTCAAGTGTGGTGGTGTGTATATTGTACGTGTATGTACATAAATCATTGATAGCCAGATTACTTCCCTATATTGATCACATCATACTTTCCTAGCAGGTAGATTATCTAAGAAAATAATCACTAAATTAACTTGAAGACACCAGCCTCCCAGCAAGATTAATGATACATAATTTACTTTATGAAAGAAGCAAGCATCCAATAAATTAGAAAATGCACACCTCCATCAAAGGAAATTGTTAAGTATTCCAGCACTCACCTTACTGAGTAGTTGACAAATGGATTTCACATTCTTTTGATTTCATCAGAAGTGTTTTACTGTCATCCACTTCCTTGTATAAGCAAATGTCTGTTGGCTTTCCATAAGCATGCTTTTTACACCAAATTCATTTCAGGGACAAAGTGTTTACATTCACACGTGTACAGGTGCATACTCGGTAAGAGAGATTTAAAATAACTGACATTCCTTTTGTAGGACCTTAATCTGAGACTTATTTGCCACAGATTTAAATGTTTTTACTGAAGTGAAAAAGCAAATCATCATTCAGGGGCAAGATTCATCTTGAAGTTAAAAACATGGCATCAGATCTTGACTAACAGGAGGCTGTTTGCACCTCCAGAAGCCGCCCTGATTCTGGGAGTAACAGTCTCCTCATCAGCCTCTTCCTACATCATTGCTGTTGTACTACCATCTTCTTAGGACCCTGGTGATAGATATTTGTGAACTTTTTCCTGAATTATTTTTTCCTAGGGCTATATTTACCATTTACATTCATGTAGTACATGATTTGTCCACTAACATAATAAAAAAAAACCCATAAAACTAGCTTGCTTCCACCTCTTCTTAATGGTTTTTGCCTCTAGCATCCATTATAGTTACATTTTACCTTTTAAGGCTTGTTTATTTAGTTCTAGGTGATTGATTTTTGCTGATTACACACCATGGTGCTGTCACAAGAGGAAAGGGGTGAATGGAAGTTATAATTAGCACTGGTTCTGAAAGCATTAATCAAGTATTAACCAGTTTTCACTAACTTCTCAAAAAGAAAGGGCTGTGTTTCACATTTTATGTGTGGGAAACTGAGGCACAACAAATGGGTGTGACTTGCCTGCAGTCATAAAGCAAGTCATTTATGGAAGTGCAGAGTATTGTGGTGATAATCTCACAGTGTCAGGCAGTACAACTGACACTGAACTCCGTGACACACTCACCACAGAGTGAAGGGATGGGGCTGTGCAATTGCTACTTGACATGCAAGAGGGCTAACAGAAACAGGGACCTCAGGACAGAGTACTGGGGCTGAGCACACTTTATGGTCCTGTCAAGTAGTGAGAGCGTCAGATAGGGTGATTTTTACCTCCCTAAGGAGACTGTCTTCTCACAGGGACTCATACCTGCTATGCTACAACTCTCAGCCATTCCCCAGTGTCATCAGCGACAAGAAATCTGGTTTTACAGAACTCTGGCATAGGAATCATAAAAAAATGTCAAATTGGAAGATACTCTTAAGGATCATTGTGTCCAACTCCCGTTTCCTTGCAGGACTACCTAAAACTAAGCCATATGGCTAAGAACATTGTACAGACTCTCCTTGAATTCTGACAGTGGTGCTTTGCCCACTTCCCTGGGGAGGCTGTTCTAGTGACCAACTACTCCCTCGTGAAGAGCCTGCCCTTGAAGCTTTTCACCTTCTCTGTCACCCTCCTCTAGACACACTTTCATAGTTTGATGTCCCTCTTATATTGAAGCGCCCAAAACCGCACACAGTGCTTGAGGTGGGGCCACACCAGTGCGGTGTCAAGTGGGACAATCATCTCCCTCAGCTGGCCAGCAATGCTGTGCTTCATGCACCCCAGGATATCGTTAGCCCTTTTGGCTGCCAGGGCACACTCTTGACTGACATTCAACTTGCCATCAACCCAGACCCACAGATCTCTTTCTGTGGAGCTGCTTTCCAGCCTCTTGTCCTCCAGTTAGTGTTTATAACCAGGATTACTCCATCCCGGGTACAAAATCTGGCCCTTGCTTTTGTTCAGTTTCATACAGAAAAGGATGCAATGGGTCTGTGCTGGTTTCCCTACCAGGCAATAAGCTGCTTTGCTTAGGTCTTGAGCCAGCCCTGATAAGCATCAAATAAAGAAGAGAGAAGTGAATAAAGGACTGGTATGAATTTTGAGAAGTGACTAAGAGCTCCCACCAGAGCAAGTAACACTGCGAACAGCACAAAAATTAGGAAGAATGGCTAAAAAAATCTGTGACTTGGTGGCAAAAGGATCCCAGAGACATAGTTCATATAAACTCTACTTACAAAAGCTCGGTTTGGATGGTATTTCAATTATCTGGCATACTTTGCAAAACGTGACACAGTCCAGGCTAATTAATTCCTTGATACAGATAATTATGAGGATGAAATTTCTGAGCAAAGAAGATTTGAACAATATAGATGATGGTTTCTGTTGGAGATTGTCTGATCAGAAAGCTATCTGAACAAATAAGCTGTATATTACATCTATAAAATTCAGAGATAATGCTACTCAGTAAAAGAGCACTGAAGTGAACTTAAAACCTAGAAGCAGAATAAAAGACAGAAAAAAACACTCCTTCCTAACAACAGCAACACATGTTTAGTCCTTCTACAGTTCTGGACATATTTGTTTGACATAAATAATAAGAATTTTTAACAAAACATATCAAAAGATCACTATGAAAGAAATGTGGGGAATTTGGTACACAGTGACAACACGTTGCTCCTTTGCCATTGTGGAGATAACATAGAAGCAGAATTCCACATTCTAGAGGGCAAGAGACTTTGACATATTATCCAGCCTTGTACAGAATACACATTTTCAAAAATAATAGCTTACTTCTGCATAGAATGCTATTACAGCCTGTAAAGTTATTTCTGAGCATAACCATTATTGGAAGCATTTTCATTTGGCAAAGACCAATTGCAAAGAGGTGGCAAAGAGGAAGGCACAGAAAAAGTCACACTGCACACTACAAAGGGAGGGAGAGAGGGAGGAAGGAAAGGAAAAAAGGGCCACTTTTCATCATTATGTCTGAGTGAGCAAAGGGCGCTATTGCACACAATCTGGCAGATTCAATCAGCAGGCTGCATACTTTCACAACCACTATTCTGTGGAGTTTGGGCATTTGCAGGAATATGTTGCACTGCCTTCTTGCTTGGCTTTGTGTGCTATTTCCCAAAATGCTTACCATTTCTGTGAACAGCAGCTGCAACCCCACCCACTTGTTCTAAGTGAGAGTGCCAGGCCCTAAAACTACCCCTCCTGGGTGGTGGTCCCCATGGCACAGTGGATTTCTCTACTAACTTATAACATGCCTTAATCTGAGAATCATCAAAACATCGGGGGGAAAAAAAAAAAAAGTGGAAAGAAGCTGTGAAGTGTATTCTCTTCCATTTAGCATGTGAGCTGGTGTGACAGGCACCACGCTCAGATGGATTCTGAACAAGAATATCACATTGCAGCAGACAGTATTCTTTTATTGTATGTACTTTTCTCCAAAGCAACTGATGAAGAGGTGACATCGGGCTGTACAAAAATGGAAACTGGAGGAGCAGTGGCATGCTAGCCACATAGTCTCATGCCCTGTATACCCTCCACAGTGCAATAGGCAATGACAGAATGAAATAAGGGCGGTCAGACTCATTTCTCACACAAACTTTTGAAGCAGAGCCATCTACTGATACGGAAATTGCACAAGAGGCCAGCAGCCACCAGAGCACAGATGTTACTTTATGAAAGGGCTGGCAATGTCACACTCCAGGAGTGCAAAGCTCAAGGGGTATTTGACACCACCAGAGTCAGAAAGAGCCACTTTGAGACACAACCACTGAAAATACAGCTATGAAATACACATTTGAATGGCTATGTACTGGCAGTCAACCCTGGAGTACCAAACCATCAGCTGGGCAGAGAAATGCAAATAAAAGGCTCACTACTGAGCTTTACGACACATGTGCTGCATCAATCACTTTTAACATAAGATAAAATTGGTCTTTTTATAATCCTGAATGGCATAGATGTGGATAATGGATCAAATCAGAGGGCAACATGTAGCATGGGATCAGCATCCCTTCAGCTTCCCACCAACACCCTATTGTT
>JAOXNG010000031.1:43789669-43809202 GCA_028566535.1 Scolopax minor
TCTTAGGCTGCACATGGCGCAGTTATTAAATAAGAGTTCACCACACCAAAAGACTGTCTTCCAGAAAACACTATACCCTATCTACTGCAGGCATTCTGTAAGTGTGCGAGAGCACACTGGTCAGCAGATTTTATGTGAATGAAGAAGAAATTGCTTCTTGCATCTAAGATTTTATGAACTTGTCTATGGAAAATGTAGGCAAGTGTATCACTTAGACATTTTATGTTCTCCTTTGGAGGAGGTGGTATAGGAGAAAACAGCAGAGTATCAATTCAAGGTGGCAGCACATACAAAACTAGAGGAATAGTATATCAAAAAATAATCAACAATTCTGGATTACTTTTGGAAGACAAGATATGCTGATTGCAAGGTTGGACAAAATTGAGGGAAAGTGTTTGGTGGTATAGCTGGTCTACACACAGCCTGAAGGAGAAATTGTTATTCAGGATTTCAGTTCTGCCATTTCCAGCACATGCAAAATGCCGGGGTTCTGGGCTTAAGCATTAATTCAGTATTTTGAGGGGACCAAAGCTTAAGCTATGGAATACAAACATTAGACAAGCCAAAGATTTTTGCAAGAGAATCAAAATGAGAAGGGGGCAAAGTGGGAAATGTTCTTATACTTTACACTCCCAATTGGAAACATGAATCTTTTTTTTTTTCCAGTCCATGATCTGCAGTGGATTTGCTGACTTCTAAGAAGCCTACACGCCTCACCATCCCCATTTTACACCGCGGGCAATGACTGACTCACATCAGAGCTAAATACAGAGAATACAAGTATTACAATTAGTTTGGGGTTTTTTTATCATGAAATGAAGAGGAGGAAAAGAACCAAATCTGCATAACAGTTTTGAGAAGAGATGACATTTGTTCAGCAGCTATGTTTAACATTTTTCACTAGATATAATTTACATTGTCTGCATATTCTTCCTCTTTCACAACCTCTGATGAAGGTCAGGTATGTTGCAAGTTTAGCACCTCTCCTGCAGGCATCTTGTGGTTAAAAACAGCTGGCATCTGGCTATGGAATCCTTCTGTCATGGGTGGCCTGTGTGACCTTCAGTGAGTCAGTGCAGACCTCGGGGGAATTTTTCCTTGTACAGAGGATCAACTCATAGCCATCACACTCAAGTCCACTCCTGCTTTGTCTCTTGTGATTTTGCCCTTTGGACGTTAGCGATATTTAATGCATTGGTATTTCTGAGACACTTCTATATTATAGCATTTCAGGCCATAAATTCAGACAGATCTGATGGGGTCACGAGCAAACTAGAGCCATCTCTTCAAGATGTATGAAGTTCAGCCATAGTTCACAGTCACAGTGACCGTATTTTCCAAAGCATCCTGTGCAATGTGATAACATGAGCTTCTATCAGCCAGCAACAAGGAATAACAAGATGTCACTGTGGATGTTATTTCTGAGAGGCAATGATAATTCACCAGCATTTGCGCAGATTACTGAGAACAGGTGTGCAGCAAAGTTGATTCCACTCATTTGTATTAATAGGTGTATTAGGGTACTGTATCTTATCACGTTAATTAATTAGAGTGAATTGAGTTAAGGAGTTGACCAGCAACAAATTAAAAATTAATGAGGGGCCATGCAGTAAGAATAATTCTTTATGCTGCAGTAAGCAAGCAGAAATACTCCTTTGCTGCTAAAATCAGAGGTCTTTTGCCTTTTCCCCTGCAATAGCCAAGTGAACTCACACTGTATGCCAGGGAGGCATTGCTTCCAAGCTTTCTCTAAAAAGTTTTAGGCATATTTGAAGACATCAACAGTAACAAAACCAACAAAAACTCCAATTTCAGGTCCTACGCACAGGCAAAATATGTAAGGGATGAATAAGCATTCCAGGTACCTGGAAGAGCACAGCTAGACTCACAAACCTGGCTTTATACATTTTGCTTTCTTATGGCTCGCTTGCATTACCGGGATAAATCCCTCAAATGATCTAGAATGTAAGAGGGCTAGCTCAAACTGTTCTGGTTAGCAAGAGTACAAAGCAAGTCCCTTGGTGATGAATTTTTTTTTTGTTAGTACATTTAAACTGTAGTTTTGAGTCACTGTTATGTACAAGTACATCCACGTAACACGAATAATATACTACTTTAGTAACGCGTGTCCCTTTGTGTTGCAATATCTGAATCACAGAAGTTTCTCTGCACAGGCAGAGACCTGTGCAGCCCACCTCTGTGCCAAAATAGGCTTGCTCTCTAAAATTATTCTGAAAGGATTGTCTCAACTGGTAGAAGTTTCAAGGCATGTGACTTCTCCCATTTCTCTTGGGCAGAGGATTTTACAAACCAACAATTTCTAGAGTTCAAAGGAATATCTATATTTTCTTCTCAAAAGGTCACTCCATTGACCTTACTTTTGCTGAGGAATGCAAAATACAGCAGCTAGTTTTCCACACTGTTTGTAGAGTTCAGTTACCTGTAGACAGCTACACAGAATCAGAGTGGTAGAAGTTAAAAGGGACCCGCAGAGATCATTTAGTCCAATCCCCTTGCTCAAAGCAGTTAGAGCAGGTTGCTCAGGGCCTTATCTATGATGGAGGCTCTGCAACCTCTCCTGGCAACCTGTGCTAGGAATTTACGACCGTCACAATAAAAAAGATTTTTTCCTCTGCTAAAGTGGACTTTTCTGTCTTTCAGTTTGTGTCCATTGCCTCTTGTCACTGAGCAACACTGAGAAGAGTCTGGCTTCATCTTCTTTATTCCCCCCATATCAGGTATTTAACACATGGATATGGGTGACAGTATGACACACATTGCCTCCCTGCTCCAGGCCCCAAGACTTCTATTCTCCAGGCTGAAGATTTCCAGCTTTTTCAAACTCTCCTTGGATAAGAGGTGCTCCAATCCCTTAAGGAGTTTCATGGTCCTTGCTGGATTTGCTACAGCATGTCCATGCCCCTCTTGTACTGGAGCCCAGTGAGTGCTGCAGTAGAGAGAAGATCCCTTCACTTGGCATGCTGGCAATGCTCTCCCTCATGCAGGCCAGGAGGCTGTTAGACTTCTGTGCTGCAAGAGTACATTGTTGGTTTATGTTCAACTTGGAGTCCACCAGGAGCCCCAGGTCCTTTTCTGTCAAGCTGCTTCCCAGACGCTCATCCCCAGCATGTACTTGTGCATGGGGCTGTTCTTCCCCAGGTGCAGACTTGGCACTTCCCACTGCTGAACTTCATGACATTCCTGCAGGCCCATTTCTGCAGCCTGTCCCTCTGAATGGTAGCACAACCATCTAGTGTATCATCCCTTCCGGATCTTCCTTTGGACAAAGAGCATGCATTAGACCATGCACGCCTGTAATCCAAATTCAATTGAGTTGCATTTGAGATCCTTTTCTTGGCACAGTTTGCATTGGTCCACTGGCACAAAAAGATCATGGTAAAGTTTTTGACAGATGTGGGAGGCCTTGCAAAGGAGAGGGGCCCTGCTGGCATAGATGCATCTTACACTTGTGATGGGAAAAGTACCCTTTTAGTTCTTTTTTATTTCAGAATAAAAAACCTCTTCTGAAATTGCACAGAAGGAGGGACAGGGGAGGAGGAACTACAGTAAAATCAGAAAACTAGGAAAATAATGTGCACTGATCACTGGGTCACTTTGTGGCTACGAGTAACTTTCATCTTCATGTCTCCCATTTGATGCAAATATGAAAGCTGATGACAAACAGTGATCTTAATGGAAAACAGTACAGAGTTGATCCTAATTTATTTTTGAAATCTCATTCCCTGAGCACCCCACCCCTCCTGATCCATATCCTCCACTTCTCCTAGAAGTGGGCAAGTAATTTTCTTAAATAATAATTTTCTCAATAGTGAATGCCTTTTTTTTTGACAGAAACATTTTCTCCAACATAAGTGATTCATATTAAAGAAGCCATCTGTCTTTACTACTCATCTCACTGAAGTCACAGGTTCATTATACACCAAGTAGTCTTCTGCACACACTGTGCCCTTGAGGAAGTGGCATCAAGGGCAGTAGTGGCAGGCCAAGGGATGTATGATTCATACAACACAGAGAGGCTTCCCACACACAGAAAAAATAAAACCAACCCTGAAACCAAAACCCTCAGGGTTCATGCTTAAGAGGATGACCCAGCTTTTTCACCTCTTCAAAATACAAAATATTAGATTTAATATTTCTGAAGTATTTCAAATTGAAGAGTCATAATGTTGTCACAAATCACTAGTGCTATTTCCTGTGTGATACTGACATTTTCTTGGAAGGCGTTCATACAGATACCACCCAGACTCAACTTTGCTTAGCTTTTGACATCAAAAAAAAGCACATTATCTAGGATGGCATAATGAAAAAAATACATTGCAAAGTTGTGATGAAATTGCTCAGAGCCAATATATGCAAAATCCTAGTTAGGATGAGTTTAGTGGAGAACTAAGGCAAAGGTTTCTATAGCAAACATACTGCTTGCTTACTGAGATTATAATCATAGTATGTGACAGAGCACTTGAGGGACCTTATATATTCCAGGATAATCCCACAACCCAGCCAGGTATCTAAAAGCCTGCTCTCAAATTCACTTGAAATCAGACTACAAATCCCATACACATTTATGGTAAGCAACATCAGAATTGTGGGAGGAGAGACTCTGGGACTTTCCTTTTGGAGCAAAGTTATCAAAAGAGAGAAGACTGGAAAGCTGAAGACTGCCTAAGCAAGTAGATAAACCCCTAGGGCTGCTCTAAATATGATGTACATCCACAGTTCACCAGGAATACCAGATAAGGAGCCTACAGCCAACCTCAGTGGCATTCTCGCAGGAGCGTAACGCTGAAGGGCAGTTATGTCAGTCTCGTTCTGCCATAGAGACCCCTCAGTACGATTTTAGTAGCTCTTCTACTTCTCCAGGCTGCAGGCAGAACATCCTGTTGCAAGATCACACAAGGACGTCATGAGGACCATCTACTCTCAGCACATTGATGTTATTTAGCCAATAACAGCAACCAACAGCCACAGCTTAATTTCTTAAGAGACTAGGATAGCAGCTTCCAAGATTTTTTTTTTTTTCCCTTTCTGGAAACGCCTCTCTAGGCTCATGATATGGTTGTAGTTCTGAATTTCACTTTTGCAACTGAGTTTCCAGTTGGCTCCTGACCTCTTGCATCACTGCCATAATCGTAGGGTTTGGAACAGGCAAGTTCAGGAGTTCGTCTCCAAATATTCAAGGTCATAAACTAAGAGAGATCTGATAAACACTAGGCAGAAGTCTGAAACCACACTGGAAATATGAAGAAAGTAAAGATCCTGGAGTATGTTGATGAAAAGGTAAAGTCATAACAACTCAGGATGATTCCAAATCTTCAGCTGGCTAATACAAGTGTGCCCTCCCTGTCAGCACCTTGCAATCTCAGGATGGGACAATTAGTAAAAGCCTTTCTATATATTTGCTTTGTTTATGGAGAGGTACATGATGTTCAGAGCTCAAAATTCTACCATGGCCCTTAAAAAAAAAAATAAATTTGGGTATGTTAGAAAACAGCGCTTCAAAATGAACCAGGTGTCTTCTTGGCACAGAAGTGCTTTCATGATAAAAATCAAGCTGGAATATTTGAGTGGGTTGGGCTTTTTCCATTTTGTTTTGTTTTTAATAAGTCAGTATGACTGCAAGCCAAGATTAAACAGTGAGAAAGAGCCGAAGTATTCTACCCAGCTTCACAGTGCCTGCAGGCTATGCCAGCTACAATACCTTTCAACACCATTCTATGTCCCATTGTGAGAAATACAAAACTAAAAAGCCTTTTTGGCAAAAGTGGCTGAGACATTAAGGATAAAAGGAATGGTTTTAGAGGGGAAAAAAAAAAAAAAGAAAAGCCATAGTGAAACAACCTGCAGCTGACACCATCTGCTCTAAAAGAGCAATGCCACTGAACTCCATAAAAATTATTTGCGGTAATTGCCATCCATAGGCAATGTGTTGTGCAGAAGCACTGGCTTTTCTTTAAATACTCAGGCTTCTCAAAGGGCAAGCAAGCCAGACATAGATCATACAACCTAAGGGATTTCCATCTACCACTGAAATATGGAACAGCATATAATGATCATGTTTACAGGAGGTCTTCCAGTCTATCTGGGAATTAACAATAGCAGACTTCTAGGGAAGAGGGAATGCTGTAGACTAAATATATTGTTTTTACTGACTCAAAATAATCTATGTTGATGCTTCATTTCTTAAAAGAGAATGGATGACTAAAACACATGACTGGTGGTGATGGGTGCAGTAATGTGATCTTGTTACCAGAGGGAATGAATTGGGAGTCAAAAGATAAGGCCTAATCTTAATAAAGCCTAATCTAATAAAGCCTTTCAGGCTTTAGTTTGTGTGTCTTACTGGTTTATTTTTGTGGCCTCTTTATCCATTTATCTAAGTTTTCCCATGTGTAAAAATGGAAGATGAAAGATTAGTTTTCATGAAGTGCTGATTTTTTTTTTTTGAATCACTGCTAAAACTTTTACTATAACAGCCTCCTATTCTCTCCTCACTTCTGGAGTTGCAGGAAGGAATTCCCACTGCTTTTCGCTGTTTACATGGAGATTCTTCTGCCTTTGTTTCACACTGGGGATTTTAAAGCCTACGTTCTCTTCACTACTGAACCCAGTGTTTGTGCAGCACCTAACACATCTAGTACAATGATCACCATGACCACAGCAACTACCACCACAACAGCAACAGCATATCCCCATGCAACATAGCAATGACTCGTATAGTTTGGATTTTCATAATTTTCACTGAATTTCTTTCTTAAGATTCAATAGAAAAATTACTTAATGATTTGACTGACAGTCAGAATAATTACGTTGTGAGATTAAAGGCATTTTGAATTTTTTTTAACTGTCAGTGTACATACAATACATTCTTCTGTCTATGTGGTTCTTATCTATGTATCCTGTCTATTGCTGAAATCTTTTTGATGTGAACAACAATGATCATTTTAATGGATATTATTAATTTCTTGTTTGCAGCATAATTGAGGTTATTTTAATTAAATCACTTTCATATTCATCGATCAATGGCAGGAATGTTGAGAGAATTTTAACAGTGATAGAAAGAACAGAAAAATATCGGGGGGGGGTGTGGGGGGAGGACAAAACACCCCAACACATGTGGGAACAAGCTCCAGGGCATTGTCCCTTCCCTGCCTAGGCACTTCATCATGATTCTGTGAGATTGCGCAAATAGATAGCACCTTTCAGCCTGCCAAGTCCTAAATTATTATACTTTATTATTATTTATTTTTCTTTCCATGTGCCCAAACCATGACACAAGTGTGGGTGAGAGAGACTCCGAGTGTGCATATGTACACATACACATTATTAATAGGATTATTCATAGTTGCATCATAATAGTATTGGAGCTACAGATAAATTAAAGTCTCTTCACCCACATTCACCAGGCTAACAGTCGTAAATCCACAACCCACTGAAACCAGGAAATCTAAAGTTGGCTGAAGGAGGCCTGTGACAAGATCAGGAACTAAACCCACATTTATGGGGGCTCGCTCAAGTGGTCTGAAGGTGACACTATTCAAGAGAAAGGTGGAAGTTAATGAGGAGGGAAGAATTAAGGTACGATAACGTGTGATTGCAAAGAGCTGAAATGAAGGCCACAGGGCTCAATATTTGAAGAAATTTAAGAGCTTTTAGAGTTAGTAAGTCTTTTCTAGGAGATGGTTTATCATTCATAGCGCAAAGGAGAATGATTTCTTGCAATGAATATAACCAGATGCTATGTGGCAGAGCCACAGCTGCTGTCAATTGTCATATAAAAGTTTCATATGACTTTGGCAGAGTCAGGCCAACATAGAACAGCTGAGAATCTGCCCTGCACTGTGCTTATGCATTTGTTACTCATCTGTTAAAAGCTAACCAGCACTTCTAGGCTAGAGAAGAAATGAATTCTGGATTAGGAAAAGTACAATTTCTCCCTTTCCAATGCAATGGAAGATCATACCAGGGCTGAACTTGAATCCAACACCTGTAGACTTAATTTTGATCCTGACATAGAGAAACTGTTGGGAAGTTGCACAAGTTGAGTCCTTAAAACGAGGTATAGTAAAGTTCTAAAATAGAAAGTAAAACAGTAGTTCAAACAGCAGAGCACAAAATACAAGTAAAATTGGGAGTGTAATGAAATCAGCCACCACATGCTTGCACCTTCCTTGTCCTCCTCATGTCCCCAAGATCCTTGTAACGTACTATGCAAACACACTCTTCAGTTGTCAGCTTTTCATACATTGGAAGCCTCCTGTGGCATTTGAAGTTGGAACAGTATACTGTGTGGTTGAGTAAAATTTCAAGGCTCATAAGAACTCATTCAAAACTCATTTCTGTACGAATATGTGAAAGAACAGACCTCTGAAGAAAATTTAAGAGCTGATCTCCTATATCTGGTATAATTTAAAAATATTATTACTCTTACCTGAACTCTTCAGAGTATTAGGAGCATCTGGTATTGCAGATTACTACCTATTGAAGGTAGTAATGAATGAGATATAACTCCTAGCTGCTAAACATTCATGCTCTTCTGCATATATAACTTAACTCTGGTATCTTATCTCAGGGGAAGGAAAAAACTAGATAAAAAAAAAAAAGGCTTACAAGGCACTTCTGCTTTTCATTTAATTAAGATATTCATTTAAATAAAATAAAACTGCTTCTTTTTAAGAAAAGACTTAAATGGCAAACTCAATAGAGGAAAGAAATTAAAACACATATCTCTGCCTTCACTCCTCCTTTCTAAACAGCACAAGTCAAACAGAGTTTATGTGCTGCCTAAGGGCAGGTGACCTCTATTAAAGGTCGTTGTGGTCTCTACTTTCACTGACCAGACCAGATTTTATTCTAAAATTTGAAATGCCTGGCTAGTTTTTGTACCAGTCTATTCCATTAATTTGCCCTACCAAGCATTTTCAATTAATTTATTTATATACTACTGCTGTGAATCAGTACTGCCTTGTTACAGAAGCTGGAGACTAGCTCAGAAAAGTTGAAGCTCAAAGCCTTGATAGCTGGGAGGGAATCTATTAAGGCACTATTAAGGGAACTATACTAGTCCCACCTCACCTGTCCACCTTCTGCCCTTAAATTAGTAACCAAAACAGAAGCTGTTCCGTTTACCTCACAATTTCCTCACCTCCTCCATATCAATTATTTGGTTTTGTCTTTGCTGTTAAGAAGACTGTAACCATAATTTTCAGAGGCAAGAGACCAAAGCTGTGTGAATTCATGCTCCTGCCTCTTTTTCTTTTATTATTTAAAACTGCATTATATTATCTAAAGAATCCACATACAAAGGAAAGCACAAGTCTGCCCAGAGAGCTAACCACACAACAGTCAAAAGCTAAGCAATGCAGTTGACAGCATACACTTGCACTATGTTCACAAATCCCTGTACAGTTACCTTTTACTGTACTCATTGACAAAAAAGTACACAACAAAAATAAAAGATGGAAGAATCAGTACTATGCTCTTCTGGCTCATTTAGACTTCTGGCTCACTTGCTTCACATTTTAGTGTAGAAGCAAGTGAAAAAATAGTGAGAAATGCACAGACAGGTCAGGCAGAGCTGACACCATGACAGTAAGATACAGTGCAAAGAGCAGATAGTTTGCAGCCCTAGTCTTTAAGCTTTGTGGCCATCTCCCCAAATAGCAGCTACAGCTGTCCTCCTCAGTAGGAGAGTTAAATCAAGAAATGCCCTGAGGGCCAAGACAAGAATCTTGATTTTTAAGAAGCTGTGAGAAAAGAAAACAAGTGGTGACATGGTCCAAAAGCAGCAGGAAAGAAAGACATAAATAGCAATATTCTGACACTTAGGCAAGGATGGTTTTGTGAGTAGAGTGGCAGAGAGGAAAAAGATAGCTGGTTAATGGGATTGACCTGATTGACAAGTTTTATTTTTTAATCTTTGAAAACAACTGAGACCAAAAGAAATAAGGACGTGCTGGATTCTGGGTGCTCCAAATTTACTTTCGCCAGAAAGCCATCAACGTTTTGCCAAAGTCATTAGTTGTAACAATTGCCATCTTTGCTCAGGTAGAATGACCTCAGTGGTGTTATGGCAGCTATACACCCAGCAGAGAAGAATGATTTGCAGTGAAATGTGGGCAGGATAAGCTGGCAGCCCTCAAGGGGCTGATTATAATCCACAGTGTGTAGTTTTGCAGCGTAAGCAGTACAGGACAGACCCTTTCAGTCTGTTCTTGCTGTCGTGCGCTCCCAAAACTCCTGGGGTTCCCTGGCAACACTGTCTGCATTTGTTCTCAATATAGGTAGCCCTTGTACACGTAGCTCCATGGAATATTCCCAGCAGTAATGACTACTTTCCCAAGAAGGGTTTGTGGAATCACATGTGAGCTCGACTTTAGCTGAATTATTCATGCATCGGAAGTTAAACACATGCAGAATCATGTTTGCAAGAACTGAGCTCAAGTTAGTATCTCTGTGTAGGGAAAAGGGCTGTGTTTGCAGCTCTCCTTTTTCTGTATTATAGGATACACACTTCACAGCAAGTATTCCAGTCTCCCCTTTGTATTTGGCCAAAATCAAAGTTGTTCTACACATTTTATCATGAAAGGAAGCATAGCATAGCTTTTTTTTCATGGAAGGAAGCTATCATTTCATGTTATACTTGTAGAAAACTGGAAAATATTTGATATTTTTGTTTAAAAAAGACATGATTTTTCACAGAAAGAAGTAGTATCTTTTCTTATCTCTAAAAAAAATTCTAAATTTTCTTTTTGCTATAACTATCCACCCCATGCCATCCAAAACTGCTTTTAAACCCACTCTTTTTCGGGTCTGTCTTTACCAGATAATAAGTGTTGAAGTATTTGCTCAAGTGAACATTTCCAAATGATAATATAAGAAGAATGCTAAAATAGTGAATGCAAGAAACAAAGCAAAAATCTGTGCATTTTGAGGTATTTTATTACACCTGAAAAAACTGCACATGCATGGGAAAAATATATTTACAGAGCCACAGTTGATCTCACCTGTGCACCCATTTTCTCCTTAACTTACAAGGGAATTTTATTAGCTGGCAATCCAGCGGCCACTTATATACTTCTCTACTAATCTGCTTATTTTAGGGTACAAAGGAGGAGAAGCAACCTTAAAGCTAGAAACCAAAATAAGAACATAAGAAGTATTTCTGCTTGACTGCATGAGCCCTTTCAGCCTGTCACCACAGGTGGGTGTGGAAAAGGTGGCAGGAGTAATGGAAAGATGCCCCTTGCTTGGCAATATATAATATTGTCAAATCCAAGGGCAACACAAAATAAACTCAGGAAATCTATTTCTAGCCTGAAAAGTAAACAAGTCCCAGTCCCAGAGCACATGCCCTTATGCCTTGCATGTTCGTTTATCACAGGAGAGAGAGTAATGTATTCACAGAATCACCTAATTTGGAAGAGACCTTTTAAGATCATCTAGTTCAACCAATTGAATAAAAACCCAAAACCAGCAAAAACCACAAACGAACAAAAAAAATTCCACACAAACCCCACACCATACCCAAAACTACACCAATCCACTACTAATCCATATATTCAATATATATATTCAATATTTTCAATAATATTCAATATATTCAATAATCCAATATATATATTCATATATTCGATACGTCCATAATGCTGTTCCCCATTTTGTTGTTACTACCTCCACTACCTACCATCTCCCTATTTTTCACACTCATATTGACCTCCAAAAGTGGTCCTACTTCAGTTGTAGTCTTCACTCCCCTGAAAAGCCACTGTTTACCATCCTTCATCTAATGAGAGGTAATTCTGTAGACACACCAAGGTGTTTTCTCTCTCTAGCTGATTTAGAGTCCACAAGCCACTTCAGAACATTAAAAAACAGCTGACAAAATTCAGCTATTTCCTATTCTTGTACTTGCTCAGTCATTTTCCTTTGTGCCAAAATCAATGTTATGGATAGACACAAGCTTTGCTTATAGCTCTGTTGGCTCTCTCCATGTCTGTCTGTAGTCACTTCAGACTCTCTGCAGAGTTAATCACTTCCTTCATAAAGTCATTGGACAATACTGGATTTGATTTTCACCACAGTAAAATCCTATTAAAATCCTGATTATTCTATTTTCAGTGTCAACATTAGCACAAATAGGAGCACTTTCATTTTAGATGAATTACCAAGAAGAAAAATAAGAAAATTTCTTTCAATTAGTTTTCTGATGCTTGGCACAACGCACAGCTGTAACTCCCCAAATGTATGGGTTAAATTCCATTGACTTAAAAAAAACCTTGAAAAATAATATCTTATTTATTTTAGACCATAATACATTTAAATATTATCAGATTCTATAGAAAAATAAATTCTCAAAGGAATCTCTGATGCTTTGTCATAAAACACAGAGAGAAAAAATGAAAAAGCACAAACAGTTTCTAAGATGTTGGAGGCTTAAGTTTACATTTCTCATTAAAATTAGACAGACTTTAATATAACTTATTTAAGCCTGTCATGCCTGTTAATTCTTATTAGGATTACTACTGACCATGAGACAAAGTTCAAGCCTTTTCAGAAACAACTTTTTTAAAAGTGCAAATATTTTGAGAAGCAAACAGAAGAAATGAATGAAATGGCACAAATGGTAGATGTCAGCCTAAGTGTCTCAGACAATGCTCCAGATGGGGAGGCAGAGACTACAGTTTTGGCTTACAAGGACCTTAATGACCACAAATCAAATAGCTACCGAAGCCTCCAGGCCCTGCTGAAGCTCCAGATATCTGCAAGGTAAGCAATCTTCTCTTTATGCAAGTGCTTCTCATTGGATAGGAAAAGCTCGGTCAGCATGACAGAGCTTTGCATATCTACCTCAGAAGCAGCTGCGGGTTGGTACAGGCACAGAGCCAGCCAAATATTGGAAAGAACTATGATATCCTCTGCACTATCACTGAATGCAAGACACTGTTCATACAAGTATCTCTGATGATCTGGAAGACAAGCCCAGGTTTATGCCAAAAAGAGAATTGCTAAACTGACCCTGGAGCTCTCCTCTCACTCTGATTTTGTAAGTACACAGGTGAGCAAGGATGAAATGAGCAGGAGACACATGGTGACTCCTCAGGAATTGTTGTCACCTGTTGTCATTGAATGATAATGATTCATTTGGCAAATGTAATTTCAATAGGTAAAAAGGCTTTTGTTCCTCAGCCATTATTTCATAACCTCTCTTACCTCATACTTTCTGAAAAGTCATCAATGACGACTTCTTCATCAGATCCTTCCCTCAACACATTCTCTGACCTTCCTAAAGGCTATTCCCACTTGAGGGCTGACAAAGTTTTCTGACATCCCAAAACCATTCCATACTGCTTTTTCCTAGGTGGTCTTGGAAAAATTCCATTTTGTACCCTAGTCACAAATCCAAGTTCCTATAAATATTGTCATAACATGCTTTTTTGTAGCACATACTGCTATTCCTGATCTCGATATTGCCTACTTTTTTTAAACTCTCAGCTTTTAGGTTAGGGAAAGTGTGTTGATTTGGATCTTGGACAGTTTCAAACCCACAGTTGATATTTAGCAAGACAGAAATAACAGTCTGCATTTTTATTGTATTATTATGGGAAGAATGCACACAAAAGGTCAGAGTCTATTGCCCTATATCTTAGGTCAAGTCTTTCGCTGCCATAGGTTTGCAGAAGCCAGAATCAGTATCACCCAAGGACAGTCTCCCTTCTAGGTTCACACTGAGTTCCAGCCAGGACTCCATCCTAGGGCAGAGAAGCGCCTTTCTCTGAGTATTTCAGCACTTCCTCTTCTGTCTGGAACTTCTAAAGCATCGTAAAGAAGGAATGTAGTAGTGGCTGTGAAAGCTGACTGAAGCTTTTTACCTAAAAATGGCTTGGTGTGTCAATGCTAGCTATATTGGGTACGTTCTTTACAGCTCAGGTTATTTGAAGATGTGGCTACATGACACCTTAAGAACTGGAAACCGATTTCTATTTTATATTCTCTGAGAAAAAAGGTCAAAAAACATTTCCCCAAATGAATGTCTAACTCTCAGGAGACAATTAAAATCTCCCTTATGATTTTTTAATAATGTTTTAGCATGAAGTTATGTTTGTTCAACTGACGACAGTTTTTGAGGACTGATGCATGAAGACTGGATGATTTGAGCTGTCAAGGGTACACTCAACAGAAAATAAGTAAAATTTTACATATGCACTGATGTGTAGTAGGCCTCCATACTACCACAGCCCAAGTAGACCAAGAATGCCCTTTGGCGTTAGAATGGGAAGTATCTACTTTTATCTATGTATTAAAACTTCAGCAACAATGTATGTGTGCACATGATTATCTGGATATATTTATTTTCTGTAAGACAGATGTCCACATACTATAAAACGGGTACTTCATTTATATTTCTAATGGAGAAATATTAATGTTGCATTAGGAAATCCCAGAATATTGGGAAAGTACAACGTAGACATAGCTGTACATTGGCATTGGCCCTATTCCAAATTTCTTCTGGCAGCCACAATTGGCCATTATTAGAGATATGACACTAAGTTACTTGGACCTTTGATTTTATAAAATGTTTCCATTGTTATATCCTTAATAAAAATACATTTTCTGTAGAAGAAAAGTTCTCAGGAATTAATCAGATTACAATAACTGCCATATGGCAAGCATTGAAACTAATCCAGCCCTTATAGGAGGTGCTCTTGCGATGCTCAGTCCAAAAGTATCACTGGTTGTACATGGACACACCAGTAGAGCAAAATACCAGAAGGGCTTGGACCTACAGAATTAAAATTCTTTTTTAGTTAAAGAATGCTGTCATTGTATTTCGATACACCATAATATGTAGCAAGGTGAAAGGTTTCCTTTGCATTTATCCACTTAAGCAGTATAGCTCACATTTTGAGAGTGGTTAGGGCTGCGTCAGGTTTTGATTTTCTGAGAATGTTAAAAGGAAAATAAATGAGGTTATACATGGGGAGGACAATCAGTTTTTTCCAGTTCCTTGGGGCATTCACAATGTATTTCAGAAGACGGAGAAATAGCTTTCTGGTTTGTACCTTAGAAAATTATTAATTCACCTAAGGATTCCAGCTGGACCTAATTTGACTCACTATTTATCACAGTCAGTTCTCTTTGTCTAAGTGAAGATTATCAGACCATCTCACTTGTTGGATTCTGGTCTGCTAGAACTTCATAGTCTATTTTAATAATAGTATTAAGTTGAGCTCTTTAGCTCCCTAACGTTTCTTTGAAGAATATTTGCAGAGAATATATAAATTGAATAAATAACAAAAAAAAAAAGGTTTGTGATAACAGTACTTGTGGCAATTACTGCAGGGTAAAGCAGCAGGAAATACTCTTGTTTAATCCTCCTGTTGCATAGCGGTATAGCAGCCAGCTCGAGTGAGGTCATGCAATCTGCTGACCAGCTGGCATTCCCCCATCACATTTCCTTTAAAAAGTATCATTTAGACTCATGCCAGCTGCTGCTGTCATTACTTTTTTATAGTCATTGCAATTCTGCTTCCCAAGCAAGACTGTTAATTCAAAAATCCTCGATTTCAATTAAAATATAGAATTGTTCAAAAAATACATTCATAAATTCAGAGGTAGAATTGCAGAATTTCAAACACCAAGTAATAGCTAAAAACTTTCAAATGCTGATAACAACAGTGCTGTCCCACACTTGTTAAATTACTGGAAATTACATTGTTAAGGAGTAATATGTGCAACTGGGATTATATGAAAACTTATTTAGTGCCTAAATGTAAACAAATATTTTCATCTATTCTGTCTCTTCAGTTTTAAAAATTCTACTAAAGAATAGTCTGCAAATTGAACTCTTCTATTTTACATGTAACTTTTATATTCTTCTCTCACAGAAAAATGCTAGTAATATAAAAATGAGAATATATTCCAATACAAAAGGAGGGGAGAGTTTATACCCTGTTCATCTCACTAGTGCTACTTCATAATGTCCAGATAACTATGAAAATACAGTTTTGTTTCTTTAGGCATAAGATTTAAGAGCATCTCCCAGTACAAATTTATGTGAGTATCAAAGTCAAGCATACATATTTTGCATATAAAAGAGGTGCCTTTTTAATGACTATCAAATGTCAAAGAGAAGAGGTGTAGCTGATGGCTCTCATGAGGATGACAAATCTGCTTCCATAAATCACTGAATGACTCATCTCATATTTGTAAGGAATCTACCACTTTGATTATGTATAACTTTCTGTGGAAAGCACAAAGCTATGGCACTTACTAGTGATATTTATGGTAGTACAGGTGCAGTCTTAAAAATTACCTTCATGATTATTTTCATTAGCTAGCTGCCAAAGATTTCACTTTGATGTAATTTTGCTATATTCTGGTTTTGTATTTACTTTTATATACATTTATATCAAGTCTGTCGTTCATCAGTAACAAATTAGTGAGAAAATACATTTGTATATTGTATCCATATAATAGAATGGGATAAACAGAAATACACCAAATGGGTAGAATTCAGACCTGGATTAACTTTAAGCTTCAGATGGGAACTGAAGTTCAGATTTGTGCTGGAAGCTAAGCTCCGAGTAAGTAAAGTCTTACCTAAGAGTACCGGAAATCTCATGGGCTGTCTCAGTAAAGTTTCAGCTCAAAACTACTGAAACCTCCTATTATTTTCACATATTTCTTGATCTGCCAGACCTCTAATTCATGTAAACCAGCATCACACTCTAAAACGAACAAGTTACATCAAGGTACACTTATCTGGAAAACTGTATCCTTTGAGTTCTGGATTCAATCTGAAACAAACATGAAAGCAGGTTGGATCTGTACTAATTAAATAGAATTGAAATGCCATTCTGCCCCATTTTCCTGCCTTGGAAATGCTGTCTTCCAAATTATGCTTGAATATTCTGCCCTTAACAAAGTCCCTGAAATACAGAAACTGAGGTTAGAAGAACATCTTTTGCTAGAACAGCCCTCAGAAGCTGCCATCACTTTTCCGCTTTCAACTTTTCAACTGGAATCATTGTCTTTTTCCTTTCCTTTCTCTCCCTCTGGACTATTTTAATTCTGTAGTTATGTTATTTAACTTGGTAAAGTGTATATTTGGGGCAGTACGTGGAATGAAAGACATAATAGAATTTAACATTCTATAATATTGCCTCATATTTCTCTGAATAGATAATATCGTTGACATAAATGGCTGAACAAAAAAAAAGCCATGAGAACTGAAGATGTGTGGGCACTGAAATATTTCAAGAATTGAATAATGCTTTTATTTCTCTGTTTAGTCTGACATATGACAATATGTCTTGAACACTTCAGGACTGAATGATGGAGAAGACGAAAAAGCCATTTGAGAAATGCCCTTCTAATTCCAAATACTTCACTTTGCATTACAAGACTGTGCCCAAGTTGGATATAATGTTTCTTTCACTTATGGCAATGTATAATCCACAGAAATTTACTAGTCACAATTCAGTCCCATCCTCTCTCCCTTGCAAATAATGACTGCAAGTTTAAACTGGTCTTTGTGAATAGTGATCTTCAGGAAATGTTATTCTATTGTAACTTCTAATTGTGCATTTAAGTGATATTTGTAATTGGAGAAGCTTGTGGTTTTTCTTAGGATGGGGAAATCTCTAGTGTTTCTAGTAGCCAAAAATCTTCTGACTTCTAGGAAATGTCCAGACTTCTTTAACTGTCAACCAGGGCCAGAATACAAAACTCCTTGAGTGAAGCCAGCAAGACTCAGCTCACAACAGAGAACAGTTTTAGTTGCTCAAAGCTGGTCACTTAATTTTGCAGAAATCCAGGAAATAAGATAAACATTTTACTTATACTTGTTCAAGGTAACCCTTGTCCTCTCGAGTCCAGAGCATGGTCTCTGTACAGTGAGCAGTAGGATGTGCATGCTCACCTCTACAGATATGGCCTGGGAATTCCAGGGCTGCCTGCAGCTCCCCGTGCATGTCCATTCTGCGTGGACATCCTACAAGGTGAGCCAAGGGCAGAAGGTGTGGGTCTTGCCCTCAGTCATTGAAGATACACAGAACAGCAGCCAAAATGAAACACAGAAATGACCATTTAACTACTGAAAGTGCAGCAGCAATGGCTGGAGGGCAATCATTGGTGGATATACTTAGATGAAGATCTCTATCCTCTATTCTCAAACAGGAACCTGTTTTATGGTTTTTTTAGCATTACCATGCTATCTAAAAATAATACATTACACTCTAACAATGACATGTATAACAATGCGTGCAAACTCATGAAGATCTACCCAAAATGAAGGACTTTGGATTAGTGAAAATCTCATTTTTCAAATATATTATTTGCCTGAGCCAAACTAAAACCACATCTTATATTTCTCATAAGCTCAAGAGTCCAAACAAACGTGTTTAGAAAACACATTTTTTTTGCTGCCTCTAAAAGCATCTTCCCTGAGCATGCAGCTGCAGAATGAAATTGATATTATAAGCAATGCTATCAGCTGGCATAGGCTGATCCAGATAGATGGATTGCTCTGAAGTCAAATATTCCAGAAACCTCTTCCAGGGGTGCCCCATGAAAGAGAACCTGGAAGTCATGGGAATCCTAATAGAGGCAGTAGTCCCAAGGTCCTCCAGCTATCTGAAATCAAGCACTTTCAGACCAATTATGGTCAATTTTAATGAAAATTCCCTGTAGTACAGGCAAATTTTAAGATTAAGGAAAGGAAAATATCTGAAAAAAATTGTCGATTTTCATTTCAGATTGAATATGTTTTCTACTTGATAGGTCATTTACTATACTCTTAGCAGATGTTACAGAAACAATAAATGCTATGAGTTATTTTAAGAATGCACCTTCAGTTTTCAGACAGAATAAAATTTTAATGTTTTTACTGGAAGTTATATGTGCTCTTGCACAAATGTGTCTTCAGCTTCTTCATGTCATTTTGAAGCTTCACCTCAAAGATCAAGACCTTGTAATGACATCTTTTCACACAGTTATTTTATTTCACATACAATTGTCTAGTAAATGAACAGTGGGGATGGAATTGGATGACTTCTATTGGAAAAAGAGGAAAAAAAGATTTCTGTTTGTGAATACTCAGGAGTAAGGCTGAAGTAATCAATTTTACCTTAACAAACTGTCTTTGACAACTATTTTTAGTTCTACCCCACAGGCAAAGTAGATAGAAACATACTTAGAACAGAAATATTTCCCTTAGCTATAAGGCAAGTACTGATCTTATGAAAACCTGTTTAAAATTGGCTGGAAAATTTATACATACTGTGCCTGTGCAATTAACTTTTTAGTACATTTTGAAAGTATAGCCAAAAATGAAATTTCAACAAAAACTGATGTGGAATTTTTCATCCCTTTTGATCAGTTTAGTTGATAAGTGCTCTACAAGACAGTCTTTTTGCTATTTCAGAGCAGCTGATAGGAGTGTCTTTGCTGGGAAGTGTCATTGTGACATCATAAGTGCCAAGTGTCTTCGCTGTGAATTGTCATTGTGACATC
>JAOXNG010000031.1:43809302-43822551 GCA_028566535.1 Scolopax minor
CCAACAATATCCCGCAAGGAAGCATCTACTTCAAGATATTATTTTTTACAAAAGTGGCAGCACTGCTTTTGCAAGAGTTAGGTGGAAAAGCAGATCACCTTGCTTGAGATGTGTTTTGTAAAAACAGCTGCTTTTCCTTTGCAGTGCAGTGTGCAACAGGGAGTGGGTGAGTCAAGTTACAGAAATTTTCCTTTCTAATAAAATAGAAGCTTGAGGTGGAAAATTATCAGATGAAAAAAATGCGAGCTTAGAGCTTCGTAGAAAGATTTCAAAGAACTCAGGGAAATTTTCTGTTCTTATTCCTGAAGATAAGTGACTAAAACCAAAATGATCCAATTTATAATGGTCTTAGGTTGCTTAAGAATGCATGGGTAAAACCTATTTTTAAACAAAGACATCTCTAAAGCCTTTAGACACTTATAATATTTTAGACACTGTCCCTTGCTGCACGTGTTCAGTTTTAAGTAGACTATACTTTGTTTTAAAATGACCATGCACGTTGCTGATATCTTAAAAGCAATTTAAGATTGCAATCATTACCTCTGACATTTCAGCAGCATTGACAGAATTGGTAAGAAATACATTTTTATTTAAGGGACAGGCAGGGCCTTAAAAAATAGCTAATCTAACATCTTTTTTGCTGTCTCCACAACAAGAAGCTACGAAGGGACTCTGCCACAGGACAGGGGAGTCCTTGTCTACAGCTTGTGCTTGAGTGATGGAACAGGCCTCTGCTACAGGTCCAAAAAGCCTTTTCCAAAACTTTCCAGCACTGAAAGTCTTGGCTCCATGGTAGGAGCCCGAGACCCCTTCCAGCAAGGTGGTGAAGTCCAGTTGGGCTGCAGACCTGGAGTGCACAGCCCTACCCTGGAAGCGCTCCCATGGCTACCTAACCCAGAGCCGCAGGCGCTGCCTGGCAGTGTCACATCTGAATCCAGGTCAGGTTCAAATTCTCTGAAAGTTTGTCAAATCTGAGACATTTTGGACAAGACATTCAAGACTCAACAAAAAGGCATTTTTAAATTAAATTCTTTCACTGTGCAATTCACAACAAATCCTAGCTGTGAATTAGCTCATTGTGTAAACAGTAAAGGGTTGAATTTTGGCTGCTTTCAGGACCTCTCGTCTATTGCTCTTTCTAACCAGAATATCAGCCTTGACTGTGGTGCTAACTAAGCTTCTTTTCCTCTTGATACTTATGTGAGAATTATCATGTTATATTTTTTTACAGTCATTAATAGATATTCCCTGAAAAAGCCTCTGACACAGGGAAATAATTATCCCCATTTTGATGCCAGATATGATAAAACACTAGCTATAACTTATATGGTTGTCAGAAGATATCTGTAGATGGACCACAACATTAACCTGATTTCAGGAGTCCCCATTCCTATCAGCTACACTGACCTTAGAACCTCTGTTTCCATGTTTTTCCCCTTAATGCAGCAGTACAGCCTTAATGCCACATTTTTGTCTTTCAGCTGCATGTATTTAATTATGAGTCAGTATTCCAAAAGAAGAACAAAGTGATTATACTTCCATGTGAATTTGCAGAATGTTTATCTGGTTACAGATACACGAATGAAAATAATGTATGACCATATAAATAGAAAATAAAAACTTTATTGTGGCTTCTTTGAAAGTCTGGAATGCATCTCAGAAGACAAAAAGGAAACCAAAAAAAGTCTTTATCCCAGCTGATGAATGTTTGTTCTCTCAAGTTTTTAATCCATGACAGAGAATGATAATGAAACAAGCCCACCACCAGTGGCTAAATCTATTACCTCTATTTTTATTTTAGGCATAAGAGTATTAAAAAAAAATATATATCCAAAAAAGAGGTATAAAGGTGTTGAATTAATCATCGTATAAATGAAAATAGCTAAGTTTTATCAGTGTTAAACATGGAATTATTCTGAGAATTAACATGATCTTTAATACTACTATTTTGCCAGAAACATAGCATTTTAAAAATTTCTGTTAACTGAATGTGGATTTTGAAATAGGATCACTTCCTACAGAGCTGTTTTTGAGGGTCAGAAAAATATAAACTACATTCTCAGACCATCTCCTCTTTCCTTGCACTACACAATGTTTCCCCAGCAGATTAAGAATCCCCTCAAGGAAGTTTCTGGACCCGTTTTCTGTGATTGTGGATTCAGTTATCCCATACGCCAGATAAGGAGTATCTCCAAAACAAGGAAAAACTTACTCTCATCCTTAGTTTGAGAGTAGAGATAAAGAGGTCTTCCAGAAAAGAAAGAAACCAAAGTACTGAACCAATGCTAGAGTATTTGCTAGTAAGGTGCAAAGATAAGGGACCTAACATGACTTTGTAGGTGCTTGGACTTCAGTAGTTTCATTATAAGCTTAATTCCTTATTCCATTCACCATCTCCCCTCTGGGGAGATAGTTAACTTCATTGCCACATGTGTAGGGTGGGTGACTTTATGGAGCTTCAGTACCATTCTACCTCAGTGACCCTCACTGCTCGGCTTGCCTGTACTGCAGAAAGGACATTCAGAACCAGAACCTTTTGTTCTAGGAGAGGAAGGGCTACAGTAAACCCTAATCCTCTGTTTGTGGCATCATAACAGTATCCACAGCAACTAAATGTGATGTGATACACAAAGGAATGTGACTTCAAATGCCAGCAGCTGATGAATGACTGAGGAGCAAAAATCCTGTTGTGCAAATACCCCCAGCAATGACATATGTATGAGAGATAAATAAAATACACGCATCTCAAATACCAACAGAAAAAGGTGGTTTTCTGGCAAGTGTTGTTTCTGCCTCAGGATACACTTCAGTCACCACAACAAAACACTCCAAGGGGTGGAGAAAGCCAAAGATGGTGATGGAGTCCCCAAGGCATCTCTGTCAATCACTGGCTCATTATTTATTTAAAAGAGCAGTAAGAAATATAAGTACATCATTTTTCTGCATTTTGCATTGTGTTTTCAGAGTGCACTTACTGTCGCTGTTGAAGAAACAATACAGATGAGAAAACCAAGGATAAACCCAAAGTCTGGAGCACAGTAAACTGCTTAGAAATTGGCTCTGGGACTTTGGCTTCAGGGAAGTTCTTTTCCCAGACCCACCTCAGATTTGCCTTAAGAGTAGGACAAAGACATTTTTGTTGTGTCTCTACAATACTTAGCACAATGGAGCCCTGATCCATGACTGGAGCCTCCAGGCATTGCCACAGTACAAACAAATAACAATAGCTAGCAGCCAAAGACATTGCTGGGAATTGCTTAGTAGGCAAGCAAGCTTCTTATAGAAGTGTGTGCTCCGAGCACTTAGTTCACACAGCCTGAGCTTTCTGAACATTCTTTGTGGAAAAAAAAAGCAACAGTTGGAAACATCCCCTTGACCCTGAATCAGGGCCAAGAAGGTGTGAGATGTTAGAGCCACTTATCACATATCACAGCACTGAAATGGTCATCAAGGAAGTGAGTTTGGTGTGTGTTTGACCAAGGAATGCTCCGATAATGTCCCAGTAATTACGTAAAACACCCATGCTCTGAGCAAACACATAGTATGAAATCTTTATACGACACGTCTTCCTATTTGTGTGGTGCCTAAATAGAACTGACTGAAAAAAAAATGTGCTGGTTCAGGCATTGGGCTGGTACATTGAAAACTTGCACCTGATTCCTGGCTCTGGGACAGATATTTGCATGCCCTTTGGCAATTCACTTCACATATCTTTCTTTTCCTCCCTAAACCAAAAGGAAAACAAGAATACTTTTCCTGCCTCACAGGCATCATGAAGATCCCAAGCATCATTAAACAGTCAGATGCAGCTGAGATGAGGCCAAAAAGATATGTAGAAACCTAGACAAGTCCATCCCTGAACTTTGGGACGAGAACTAAAGTTAAGGTTATATGGAAAATAATTCTCAGATTGCCCTGTTTTTACTGTATTTTTTTATCTTAAATATGGATGGGTCTGGCTTTAAAAATATTACATTATTTCAGTAATTCTCCAGCTCCATTGATTTTTGCCATTTTTCAATAGTTAGTAAACACTGTCAGTTTTAATAAGTACAAATGGTGTGAAAGCTGAGCAGTAATCTTCACTTTTCAAAACTACAACTGTCTTTCTGTGTCCAGGTCCATGCCTACAGGGAGAATATTCAACTTACGCTTTCCAGATCATTAGATATATTGCACATCAAGTCTAACACAAGATTTTTAGTTAAATAGCATCAGTAGAGCCTCTTTCTGCAGTGCCTTCGGTGCTGGGCGTAAGCCAGCACAGACAGGGCAGGGCTACACTCTGGTTCTCACACTTCAGTTTTGCCAGAGTTTTCCATATGAAGAAAACTCTGTCTTGACATTAGATTTTAAACCCTGACACTTGTTTATTTATATCAAAAACAGTGTCTGTAGACAAAGTCAATATATTTTATCAGACTAGAGGCAAAGCTCACAGGCACACAAGTAATTTTTCAAGCTTCTTTTTTCACTCTCTCACATTCTAGGCTTCATCTCACTCAGTAATATCTTACAGGAAAAAAAGAAACTTCAAGAATGTCATTCCCTGTTGCTGCAGCTGCCATCCACCGGGCCAAAAAGATGAAAATGTGGCAAACGTCACTTCCCTATGTTAGAACTGGAGAAACACAGAGATGCAAGTGGACTTACCTGTCCAATGCTCACAAGGGGTAAGAGATCCTTGTTCTAAACACTATTTTTTACTGGTTTGAGCAAGGAATTCCTGCCATGAAAAACTATGAGCCCTGCTCTTCCTGTTTTCTCATGCAACAAGAATTTCTTTAAGGCGTATGGATACACACAAAACATTTTTTTCCTGTCTTACCAAAAAAGACACCAAAGCTGCAATTCTTTTCCCAACATTTAGCTGTTTTCCCACCCACCCAGCTGTTCTTCCTGTCTCCCACTTATTTCTTTCATAACCGAGTTATCTGACGTGACTGATTTCCTTTGGGTATCCTACTGCTCTCTGCAGCTCTCTGTCTTTTAGGTTTCTGCAGAGCACAGGTCAGGTATTTGTGGAATGTTCAGGCAGCAGATGGGGAACGTGGATGTCAGCAGACTTATATAGAACCACAATGGTGATGGTAGGAGTGGGGTGTTGCAATGGTTTTCCTCTTACATATTGGGGGCTGCCCCACTGGGTAGCAGAACTCCTTAACGGTTCTGCTTCTGTCAGTATTTCTGTCTCTCATACTAGAGGGAGGAAATAAAAAACCATGGGAAGAAAGTAAGGATTCAACCTGTCTCTTCATCATGGAATTGAAAGGTCCTATGTCTTCTGTATTAGGGTAACAAGAGGCGCACAATGCAGATATTCAGAGGCTGGGTTAAGGTGTAAGAGTACCTTTAGCAGTCTAAAAGATACAGCACCATTAATGATTTTTTTTTTTTCAAAGTCAGGCCCGATTACAACTGTTTACAGAGCCCTTTCTCTCTCCCTCAGAAACTTTGGCTGAATTCCCATCATTTCTGGGACCAGACCCAATTATGCCACTGACCACAGCGTTCTGACTGCTTAATGCAATTCCATGGCAAGGACAGGGAACTCCCAGAAACAAGAAAGGGCTTGATTTACTCCACACTGTACCTGGAAACAGCTCCCAAAGCAACGTGTTATGCCAAATAACTCTGCCTCAGAGTAGCCAATTAATTTGTGCAATTCTAGATTAAAACAAAGACTATTCCTTATCTTTCCTTTCTGAAAAGCAAATTTTTTTCCAGGTAAAAATTGTTGGCAGAGTTTCACCTTGACTGAAATTTCCGACCTCTGTAATCTTTGTACTAGTATTTCCATGAACACAGTGCTAGGAGGGAATTAAAAGGTGGTGAGGTGGGGGAAACTGGTGGTAAGGGTGAAGGAGGTTATAGCAGGTTAAACTTACGAAGTAGCTGTAAATACCAGGGAAACTTTCAGTTCTTAGAAAAATCCAATGTTATCCCAGGTCTAACCTGTCTCAGCAAGTGTGTTATTCACAGTGGCAAACACAAGTGTTTGAAATGCCTTGCAAGATGATTTATTGACTTATTTCATACCATCATTACAGTTTATATCAACAGAGAAGTGCTATATTATTCACTTTTTATCTTGGCTAATCTCTCCTTTTGAGATTGTTACAAGCTTTTCTCTCATTTACAGAGTACTGTAAGTTATTAACAAAGGAAAAAAAAAAACAGAACAGAATGGAAACTGTCCTTTGAAAAAACACTGGAGAGGTATATGCAAATACAATGTAGTTCAGTAAGTACAGAGCAAACACAGTGGCATGTGACGACTGCGGAAGGAATGCTCTGGGGAACAGATAGCATTTCAGGAGGGCTTAGTCAGAACAAAGTGAAGTGAGATTTGTAAGAAATAGCATTTCTAGTAAACCCTTTGGCAAACCCTGAAAATAAGACACTTCGAGGGACTAGGTTATGAGAAATCCAATTACTGGCTAAAATTATCCAAAGTATGTGCAAGCAGGCAGGAAAGTAATTTTAGCTTTTATGCAATGTATAGGAGAGCAAAAAGGCCTTCAAGGACACATAGGGTAACTATGGGAACACTTCATATTTTTCAAATCTTCTAATCGGGTTACAGAAATGTTATCACATTAAACATGGATGCTTTGCAGATGGGAAAGAAAAAAAAAAAGGGAATTTGCCAATTAACCAAACAATTGACTCTTCCTCCAAATATCGCTTTTCTGAAGTTAATTTTGTGCTTTACCTTACAGGGTACAGCACTTTTTGGAAACTGTATTACCATCACTAATGTAGCCAAGGCTTCATGGTCAACTGTAGCATCTCAAAATCTAGTGTCATCACACATCTTTGATTTTTCTCATCTTGAAAGTTGATTGACAAAATCAAATAAAAAGATAGATGCAGCCAATATCTTCTCTTCCAAGACTACATACCAGCAAAGTTTTAAATTAACTGTAGTATGGTTTCTCTTCCACTGTTTGTTTCTAAATCCCATTATAGTAACTCAGCACTCGCATCCTCCTGTTTTCATCCTCTCTACCACCCAAAAGCCTACACCCTGCACAGTCCTAAGTCTGGCCATCAGAAGAGGATTCACTCAGCCCAGCCCAGGATTCAGAGCTCAATTTCTTGGAAGACTAGGCCTTAGAGGTCTAATGCTTAAACAATTAATCAGTTTTTTTCCCGAGATTAGAAAATCCTCTGAAGGACCCTAATCCAACTAAACACTTAAGTACGTGCCCTACTTTAAACACATGAGTCTCCTTTGTTGAGTGGAACAAAGAAATAGATCTGAGAATATACTTTAAGGACACAAAGAAAAACTGAAAGCTGAGGCAGGAATAAGGTACTAAATTCTGATTCCTAATTGCATGTTAGGAATATTCATTTGCCACCAGTTTCTCAAATTACTTCACTAATAAGCAGCACTGCAAAAATAATGTAGACATAATAATTTTCTATTGGCATTTGGATGTAGATGGACTAGACCTCACAGAAGTGGGAGAAGAGCAAAACCTGTCATTCTTTAATAAATCCTCACCTTTTCCAAAGAGAAGCTGTAGTTTGTATAGAGAATAGGATTTCATTTTCTCTGGCTGATCTTGAGGATTTCCACAGGCACAAGAGTATTGTCATTATTGAGTATTGTAATCAAGAGTGACAACAGCATGCGAGTGGCAATATTTCTGGGGTACTGAGCTGCGATAGCCTAACGTGCAGTACTGCTCGTCTGGATACCACGTGGGCTCGTGCACTCTGCCATTACCCAACATGCGGCCAAGTGATTTCTCACATAGAAACTGCTTGAGATGGAAAAATATAGATGCCCCTTCTCACAGCTGTAGAGAAGCTGGATATTTCCCCACTGTCCACTTGCTCCCAAACAAGAATACAGTTCTTCGTGTTGTTACACCCCCCTGAGGGACTGCCTGGGAACGATCTTACTCATTTCTGCTTTCTCCACATCTTTATTCCTATCATTTTCTTTTGTTTCCCTCTCCTTGCCCTGCCATTCCTTCTCTTTCTCCTCTTCCATGATTCCTTTTTGCTTCAGTTAAAAGTAAAGAAATGTATATCTCCTTTCTTCAATTTAGGCTCTTGCACACTTCTGCTATTAGGACCATGTCATTACACTTTTCAGTGACTACGGTTAAAGCAAAATTCATGTGCCTCCAAAGCTGCAAGGCCAAGTACTTCAAAGATATTTGACAGGGAATAACTAACAAAGAGGAGACGCATGTTTCTAACTCAAGGGTGACGGTACTTAGCTTACAGACTGATACTAGCAGTGTCAATTCCTTTATATACCCTCCATTTTTCAGACAGTATCATAAAATTGTGGCTGTTTCTGTTATCTATGGCTGTGTTTAAAGATATTTTCTGTTGTTTTGGTTTTTTCCAGTTTGGCCTAGGTTACTATGTTTATGCATTTTTACCCCTATCTTTATCTCCTGTTCATTGCTCTAGTACTATTTTATGTGGTCTCCTGAGAAGAAACACTTTCCAATACCGTGATACTGCCTGTCTGTCTGCCCTCCCTTTCCCTGTAATTTGTGTAATCCATTTACATTTTACAGCCAAAACCAACCACAGATTACAGCTCTCTGAAACAGGAGATCTCTGTGCATTACATAAAAACCCAACAGTTAGAGCGATGGAAGACACAAGTTAAAGGCTACCTGGAGGAAATGTTACTCTGTGTGCACCATAGCTATCAGTTCTGTTGGATGAGCCAGGATGGTGCACCAATACACATGGCTAGCCACCCTACACAGCTAGCCAATCAGCACAGTTAGCCCACCCACACACCTTGCTGGCCCATACATGTGTATCTTCAGAGCAACCTCAGGTTGTCTCTTGTCTCTGCAGTCAGGGGAGCATGTTGTCACTTGGCAGATGCAGGTTGGGAGGGAAGGGGAAAACTGTATGTACTGCAGGAGCTGACCATCAGGTGGGCATACTGCTAACTAGTCTTCAGAGAGTCTGCTATGTAAGGAGCAAAGGCTAAAAAGACCCTGATATGTCTCATTTAGGTCCCTAAAATAATGTGGGCTAAGCCCATAGGTGGTATTCACTGCATCATTTGTTTTGGAAACATTTATGTTGCGTTTTGACTTTCCTCTTGTTGGAAGCTCATTCTTCTGGCTGCCATGGAGTTTGCACTTGTGTACATTGCACTCATATGTAGCACAGACTATTTGTATCTATATAATTTGCATTTCTGCTTTTCAGAAGCTTTCATGAGTTTGGGGCAAATTTATGGGGCCAATAAAAGGCAAGCTATAGACTTTTCATGTCATTTCAGGTCACAGATATGACAATTCATTTAAAAGACCAGTTCTCACATCAGTTCACCTTTATAAATAAAACCCTGAGACAACGAAAGACCACAAAAAACAAATACTGGTTCAATATGAGACAATGGGTCACGTCAGGTCTAAGTGAATTTTAAGATATTCTATTTATTCTTCAAACCCTCATACATATGGTGGAACTTGTTTTTCATGTGCACTGTAGAATTTGTATTGTGTACGTTGCAAGACTGCTTTTTTTTTTTTCTTCTTGGTAATAGGGAATCTGTGTTATTTGCACATTGCAAAACTTGTTCCACAGGTACGTTGTGAAATTTTATTGGGCATTTTACAGCTCATGATTCATGTCATGTAAATGTTGTTCAGCACAGCTTTGTGTGTTACTGATTTATGAGTACTGCATGAATGTGATTTGCTGTTCAATTTTCCTGGGATGCAAAGATAATATTACTGTTAAAAAGATCAACACTAACTTATACTTTCCTTTCTGACCCTGCAAGAGTTTTCAAGGCACAAGCTGTTTCTGGGTATTCTTTAGCATCTAATACAATAGCACCCAAGCCTGGTTGCTTTAATTAGGTATTTATGCAATAGCAGTTACTGGAAAGAGAGTTCCCACTTGCTTTTGTCAGAAATTTGTATTTATTTTTGATACTATCAATGGAGTTATCCCAGTAATTGTCTGATTACCATGTATTTAGAATGGATAACAACTACTGTGTGTGAGTTTGGCACAACAAACTGGCATGCATTGCTATCCAACCAAGTGTATAGCCCAAGAAAATGTATAGACCAAGATACTACCAACGTCAGTAAGTCCTGTCAAGGGTTCTCAATTAAAGTAAAAACATCTGTTCCTCTTCAGGAATATTTTGGGATTAGGTTTGTTTTCCAGAGCAAATCATGCCAGCCATCTCCAGGCCTCCCCTGCTCCATTTCTATTTGTAAGTGACAAAAGTGGTCACGTTTACTTACTAAAGAAAATTTAGATCACTTTGTAGTTGAGAGTGAAATATATCTAAGTGAAGCAGGAGTTGTTAATCTGTCAAGAGGAAGTCACTACAGGAGCTCAAGGAACCTGTCTACATTTTTTACTTGTATTTGACTGTCTCTATCTCTGTGTGTGAAATACGAGACAGGATAAAACATGATGTACCACCTATCTCTCTTTTCTGCAGTTCCAAGCAAGTCTAAGTAATTAAAGTCTCTTAGCTTTATTTTAATATTGACACATTTACATTATTTTGTGCTAAATGATTTCAGTGATTGAATTAACAGCCTTTTCAGCTTCATAGGCAGCTAAACCTCTGGTCAAAGTATACCAGCTCTATTATAATTAATGACTTTATCTCCTTTTCACCACTTCATTTGAAGCATTGTGCTTGTAACTGAGCCATTTTACCACACTCACTCCAACCACAGCCCATTATTGTTATTTTCAGGACCACTTCACAAATGCAAATTATTATAACTATTCTTCATGTCTATAATGGCTTCTACGTTTCTTGGTTCCAGCTGGAGCCAAACAGGAGCACAAAAATACCACAGGAAATTCTTTCTTTGTAGTGTATTTGGGTATACACCAAAAACTTAATTTTAAGAGCACCAAGCTGTTTGGAAAAACAGGCAAGCTATTGTGTTCTGCTTCACCAAAAATGAGCTTGAATTTTCTTGAGGTTTCTCTACTGCTGTGCTACTAAAAAAGAACTTAATTTACATAGGTAAAAAAATGAAGGTGTATCTAACCTGACTTCCCTTCCAGAAATTAAAATGTATTTTTTCTTACACAAATCAATTTTTTTTTTTACAATAAATCTCCCCAAACAAATTTCAGAGAAGGTTCAAAGGAGGCAGACAGAAGGAGACATGTTTTCTGTGATAACCTGGTATCTCCATTGCATTGGCATCGCAGTAGTGGTGATCTTTGCCCAGCATTTAGAGAAGCACTGAGATCTGGCCCTCAATTTAGGAAAGTGCTCCCCATTCACCCACAGAAGGGAGGGAAGAATGGCCACTACCTGAAAGCATTCATTTGAGGACATGAACCTACCTATTTCATGCTTTCAGAAAGCTAACTTTTAACGCAGAATTTTCTTTCCTTTTATCACCAACCTTTGGGTTTCCACTCCTAAGGAAGCAGTGGCTGCAAGTCACACATAAGAAACCTCTTGCTGTCCTGGGCTGTGCCAGGTGACAGCAGGCAGCAAGCCACGCTGGGCTGTCTGAACCATGACTGCTTCAGGTCAGTAGGTATTTGACTTGCACATACCTGAAGTAATGTGCGCAGCATTATAATCACCCTTCTCCAATAAGACTTGAGTGTGTTTTTTTTTCCTCCACATGCACACATTCCCACGTATGTACATAAGATCTGCTGCCAATACGTGAGAGATGATGAGCAAGTTACTGGCAGAAAATCCTATTTATACATCGCATACTCCTATATACTTACACAAGTGGGTGTACACACTGAAGAGGAATTTAAGCAGATGAATTGCAAGATTTTGTCAGGATCCCTTTACCAGATCCTGAACAATTTTCATAGTCAGTACAAAAAGATTGTACTGATCTTCAAAATGATCCCTTGCAGTTCAGTCAGACCTGTAATTTGTGCTGTGTTGTGTTTAACTTCGATACGTCTCCATTAAATAATGTGTCTTACATACCCCAGGATATTAGACTAAGTTAAAGTTTGACCTGTTGAAGTATGAATAATTTTAATCCTGTGCAGGCTTTGACGCAAGGAGTGCCACTCTATTTTTAATGAAGGATGATGCAAAAGGAGGAAAAAAATCCTATTCCCTAAAAGTAAATCTTTAAGCAACCAGAGCTTGTTATGAGATTCCCAGTTAAGCAGTGTTTCATCTTAAAAACGTCTACCTGTTGAAACTGAAACTCTTCTTAAAAGTAGAACAGCTTCAGCAACAGCTTCCCTCTAGGATGAAAACTTTGATCAAAACCAGAGAGGATAAGTCCAAAATAGGTACCTGGCTGATGGGTAGTGCTTTTAGACAGCATAAGAAAGATTCAGATGTGGTTGCTTTTCTGTCTGACTCCAGTCAGACACTTGAACCTCACGCTGACATACCCACTTGTTTGTCCTGCTCGCTGGGATACCAGTTATGAGTATTGTCTCCTATTCTTGTTTTCTCTGAAAAGGAGCATATTTTTCTGATATTGGTAAGAAATAAATATAGGCAATGGCAATTATTCTGTCATTTCTCTGAATAGGACCATGTTTTAAGCATAGACTTCAACAGAAGAAACTATTGTTTGTTTCAACAGAAGGAACTATTGTTTAGTCAGCAAATGGATAATTATCTTCTAATTAATCAAACTGATCTTCAATCTGAAGAGGATTTGCTTTAGAATAGAAAAGAGTTGGGAAATAATGTCAACTTCCTCCCTCCTCAAAGATCTCTGTTTTTCTCAGACTGAACCAGAAATAATTCATTTTCAAAGTTCAGAAATGGTTGGTGAACTCTTGTTTCTTCCAGCTCTTCTCTGTTGTGTCTGCACTTCTGGGTTCCAGATAAATCTGGAAGCAAATGTGAAATAATGGTCTCATGGCATCTTGGCAGCAACCTCTGGAAACCTCACAACACAGCTTTTTCCAGACTCCAAGCTGATTTTAAAACAGCATAACTTCAGCTATTTAAGAGCTACATTCTTTCTCGCAGAAAACTTAATGTTTCATGTGCCAATAGGCATGATTAAAAAACATCCTAATTATAAAAGCCATGAAGAACAGATGCAAGGATCATGAAAAACTTGGGGACACATCTTTGATGCCACAATGTTACATCTGAATCTAGTTTGATATTGAGGTCATTTATATAAAGAAATAGAACCTATGTCATGGTCTTATTTCCAGTGTGAATCTAAACTAAAAAAAAAAAAAATCTTTAAAGGCCCCTCACCTACCCTCCCCCCTTCCCCTCCATTAATTTATTGATCTGTCTATC